>CM061133.1:114397321-114419614 GCA_030789695.1 Scilla litardierei | reverse complement strand
AGATGACATCTTAAGAGTCACTCATGTCTCTTCGACGGAACAACTGGCAGATGCACTCACCAAACCACTACCACACATGAGTTTTCATGACTTGATGATCGAGATTGGTCTTTCCACAAGGAGCTCCAACTTGTTGGGGGGGGGGCATAATAGGGAATTAAATTAATGTCTTTAATTGTAATTTTCTCACATAGTATTCTCCCCTAAAATAGAATAGTTTGTTCATATCTTCCCTAGGTTAACTGATTCTTGTTATTATTTAGTTATTGTTGTGAACGGTTATTTAACTGTAGTTGGGTGAGATTCTGGGCTATCCTAGAGATAGGCCCATATCATTGTAAGCCCATATCTGTATTCCCCCAATTGCCTATAAATAAAGAGCTGGGGGCTCCTCCCCCAGTAGTTGATTCATAACACGTTATCAGCACGAGCCTCTAAAATTTTCCTTTCCACAAATTTTTTCCGTTCGTTGCGAAGGCGAAGGCGAAGGCGAGACGGGAGATCCACGAGCGCGGTGCAAGGCTTCCTCCATCGAGCGTCGTCATCCGCGTACGGCTTCGAGCAACCGTCGCTATATCCGGAGGACGGATATAGAGGTAAAAACACTAAAAATGATATTTTTAATCATACGTATGATTATCCCTCCCCTAGATCTCGTAAGATCGATATGGGGATTATTTGTCGCCTTGAAAACGACGGACCGTTCATCCCAAAAACTCAATTTTTAGGGTAAAAACCCTAATTTTGAACCCTCCGGCGGCTAGCCGTCACCGGACCCCCCCCAAAACCTCACCGGAAACCCCCCTCCCTCCTCTCCGGTCTCTCCCCCCCGCAGGGGGGGGGGGGGGGGGGGGGCGGCCGCCGCCGCGCCCCCCTGCAGGGGGGGCGGCCGCCGCCGCGCCCCCCTGCAGGGGGGGCGGCGGCCCCCTTGGCCGCTCCCCTCTGCAGGGGGGGCGGCCCCCGCCTGAGGCCGCCGCCCCCTGCGGGGGGGGGGGGGGGGGGGGGGGGCTTGGCCGCCCCCCCTGCAGGGGGCGGCCCCCGCTTGAGGCCGCCGCCCCCTGCGGGGGGGGGGGGGGGGGGGGGGGGGGGGGGGGGGGGCGTCGCCGCCCACCCCGCAGGGGGCGGCGGCCCCCTTGGCCGATCCCCCCTGCAGGGGGGGGGGGGGGGGGGCGGCCCCCTTGGCCGCTCCCCCCTGCAGGGGGGGGGGGGGGGGGGGGGGGGGGGGCGGGCCCCCGCCCCCTGTGGGGGGGGGGCCCTGAGGCCGCTCCCCCCTGCAGGGGGGGGGGGGGGCGGCGGCCCCGGCGGCCGCGCCCCCCGCTGCGGGGGGGGGGGCGGCGGCGACGCCGGCCCCCCCACATGAAACCCTAGATCTAAAAAAAATTCAGAAAAGCCTATGGGCCTGAAGCCCACAGGCCCGGCTGTGGGCTTCAGGCCCACAGGCCGATTTCTTCAAAAAAAACAGAAAAGTCTGTGGGCCTGAAGCCCACAGACCTGCTGCGGGCCTCAGGCCCACAGTCAGATTTCAAAAAAAAAAAGCCTATGAGCCTGAAGCCCATAGACCGCCTGCGGGTTTCGGGCCCGCATGATGGTTTATTTGAAAAAAAAATGGGGGAGGCAAAGGCTATGATCAAGCCTCAAAAGGCAACTTGTTAGCCTAAAAATTAATTTAAAAAGGGGACTCAAAGGCAAAATATTCGTGAAAAATCACGGTAAATTACGGGACAAATATCGGGCAGACAAGGACGTTTTGGGGATTTCGGGGGGGGGGGGGGGGGGGGGGGGGGGGGGGGGCTTTTGGGATGATGAGGGAAACTTTTTCCTCTGACAAAGAAAATGTTTATTTTGGGCTCTTAATCAATTTAATTGATTAAACCCATTTACTTTATAACCTTTGCATTGTAATGATTTTTTCTACAAAAATCATATTTACATGCTTTGCATCTCTGGTATATTCTGTTGGATATTATATGCGTGGTTGTGCATTGTATTTAAAACTTAATAATTAGGAAGATCCTGCGACCGCTCTGCCGTTAGTAACCTAACCTAACGGTGTATGACGTTGCCCAGTGGTCCAATAATTATTAAGTGTTTAAATTATTTATCCATCTCTGCGAATATTAAATGCCTGTGATGCCTGTGATGAAAATGTCTGATGAAAATGTTGATGAGCACAATATTTCTGCATGAATTGCTAAATGTGGTTTTTGGATCGGCCGTTTAGTCCCACAGTTTATTTCCCGCACTTTTCTTTTATTTTTGAGAGAAATTGTAGTGAGGAATTTATGTAAATGTCAAAGAAAGAAGACCAACTTCCATGGAGACGGAGGCCACACTTGAAGATGGAGATATCATATGGGACCCACGGGGTTTCCAAAGTTGTATTTTCATTTTCTTTAAGCTGCAAATTTGTATAATTTGGACTGTGGACTTTTTTAGACTCTTTCTTGTGGGACTGGCCGATCCACACATTTAGTTTTTCGTTAAATATTGCCTCCGCATGAAAATGTTTTCTCTGATTAATTATTAATTCATGCATGTTTGTGCTCTGCTAGATAAATGGCTAATATTGCAAGCGTTAATTTCGAAGTACTGGAAGCATCAGTTAGAAACTATCTAAGCTGGCAGCTAGATGTAAAGTTTCACCTGCGGGCAAAGTCCCTCATCGCTGCTGTGACTGAAAAAGAAAACGTTAGCGATATAGAGAAGGCGCAAGCCATCACCTATATTCGCTGCCATGTGGACAAGACCTTAAAGGCTGAATACCTTACGGTCGAAGATCCACTTGAGCTATGGACTGCCCTTGAGGACCGGTATAAACATCAGAAAGATGTTATACTCCCAAGGGCACGATATGAGTGGGAGAACATGAGACTACAGGACTTTAAGTCCATTGCTGAGTACAACTCAGCACTTTTTAGCATCACCTCACGCCTGAAGTTGTGTGGTGAGAATGTCTCAGAAGATCGCATGCTGGAAAAGACGTATACGTCCTTCCATGAAAAAGATGCGATACTCATGCAGCAATACCGTGAACACAGGTTCACCAAGTATTCTGAGCTGTTGTCATGTTTACTCATGGCTGAGCAAAACAGAGAGCTTCTTCTCGCCACTCACAATATGCGCCCTCCCGGCACTGCCCCCCTACCAGAAGCTCACCATTCCTCTTCCTTCAAAAATAAGAGAGATAATAAAAGAAAAGAAAGACCACAGAAGGGGGGTCAACAGAAAAATGCCAAGGGCCATGTACAGCAGCAGCGAAATAATGAAAGTAAGCGAAAGTTCACGTGGCACAGAAATGACAAAAATGATTCACCCCCACCTAAGAGGGAATGGGAAGACCAGTGCCATAATTTTGGCATGAAAAGCCACTGGTCCAAAATGTGCCGAACTTCGCAGCACCTCCAGGATTTGTATAAAGAGAACAAGAAAAATAAAGCCGAAACAAACTTGATGACCTCTGATGCTCCAGTCAAGTTTTCAGCTGACAACTTCGAAAATGATGACGTGCTTGATTAGCCTTTATTTTTATCTTAGCAATTTGTTTTGAGAATAATTTATGAGAGCATTTTAATTATGAAATTTGTTCTGAATGAAAATGTTTAGTAGAAAATAAATGAAAATGTTTATCTGAATATTCATGTGCCTAACGATTCATCTTTCAATAGATGAAACTGCTCTCATAAATAATTAGTAGACAATAAACACGTACGATCTCTTTCAATACAAAGCCCAATATCAGGGCTATATTGAAGATCCAGGGACTGCAACACTGTTTCCCCTAAACGACACAAAAATAAAGGATGCACTAATCCCTCCGAATTCCAAAAGAGACTTTCTAAGTTTCAAGGACATCCGGTTCAACGGATTCCACTTGGAAACAACAAATGTAAATGAAAAAAAAAAGAAATTACAGTATGCAACGTCTCAAGAAAAAGGAGTAAAATCCACACTTGAACGTTTTGAGAGCCTTATAGGCCTACACCATACGAAGATTCGGAGAAAGGAAGCAGAATTAAACGGAGCACCTGAAGTGCCCGACATCAGCCGAGTTTTTACTCCGGCATGATGGACTTGGCCACCCTGGATTTGTGATGATGCATCGTATCTTATCATATGGGTATGACTTGAAGAACCAGAAGATTCTTCAGAAGGGAAAAAATCCCTCGCATCCCTTACTATAAGAGAAAACTAATTGCAAGGCCATCTCCACGATAAGTTGAAAAAGAATCTCCACGCTTCCTCAAAAAGAATACAAGGAGATAGATGTGGATAAAATCCACCACCCCTAGTGGGCTATTTCAGTACTTCACTGTACTGATAAATGCATCCTCAGAATATTCGTACGTGTGTCTACTACAGACCCGCAACTTAGCTTTTCCAAAGCTATTGGCACAAAAATAAAAATGTTGCGGGCACATTTCCCAGACAATAAAATGTTGTAAATAAGTCTGGTTAATGGTGGGAAATATACCTCCCAGTCTTTTCAAGAGTACTGCCAATCAACGGGAATTGAAAATGAACATACAAGTGCCGCATGTTCATACCCAAAATGGGTCGGCAGAGTCACTGAAAAGTAGACTCCAATGGACTGAACGTCCATTAAATCCCGATTGCCTATGGATGCATGGGGACATGCAAACTCTGCATGCTGCATCGTAAATGAAAATAAGACCATCTGGAGGTCAGAGTCTCCAATGCAACTTGCATATGGAATGCCACCGAACATTTCTCATCTGAGAATCTTCGGTCGCGCAGTCTTAAATCCCCATTGCACCACCAAAGAGGACCAAAACGGTACTCAACGTTGCCTAGGTATCCATGCAGGGTTTGACTCACCCTCACTTATAAGATACCTAGAACCCCAAACGGGGGACACATTTAAGGCACATCTTGAAGACTGTGATTTCGATGAGACGAGTTTCCCAAAAAGAGGCCCAGATACTAGAAAATCTGGCGCGAAGAAAATTATAACGTGGGATACAAAAAGTTTGACCCACTATGATCCGGTAACAATACAATGTGTAGATGAGATCCCGAAGATCCTCCACATACAGAACACTGTTTACCAATTACCGGAATCATTTATTGACAACCAGAAGATTGTCAGATCACACATCCCTGCTGCAAAAACTCCAGCTAGGATTGACATCCCCGAGAATGGATGCAATCCACCAGCAGCAGAAGTGGCTGATCCTCAACAGAAAAGAGGCAGACCACCAGGCTCCTAGGACAAGAAACTCCTGGAGACCTTAAGACAATACTACCACAGGACAATGAGCTCCTGTCCACACCATCACCCTTCCCAGAATCCACTGCAGAGGAATTGCCGGGAAAAAGTGAAATTAAGTAAATGTTGTACGTACTGGGGAGGTGTTGGACAGATAGAACATAAATTGTCGACAATGTATTCACGTATCATATTGCCATATACATCGCAATGGCGATGATGTTTATAAATTTTCGTTCCACACTCCGTTGCTAGAAGGCAAACGTAGAGATTGGCCAAACGTGGAACGTGGCAATAAAAGATGAGCTGGACTCACTTATGAAACGTGAAATGTTCGGACCTGAAGTCCAGACACCAAAAGGTGTCAAACCTGTGGATAAAAAAAAGTATTGCAAACATAAGAAAAATAAATACAAAATCGTATGCTATATGGTACAACCTATAGCCCAAGGAAAATTTCGCTGAAACTAGAGATCGAACAAATTCAAATGAGCATGCCTCATAAATGATGCATCAGTCTCCCTAAGTTATCAAAAGCGAATACCTTACGATTTGGCGAAGGAAAATTTTGGATATGCCGTTATTGGATGTTGTGACGGCATACCTTCGTGGATATCTTGTAAAGATAATTTCCACATTTCCTTAAAATGCCTGAATAGACTTCGGGAGGTCTATTCAAATGAAGAAATATAAGTATAACAAATAAATGTACAACCAAGAGAATCACTTGACAAGTCAATGATTCCTACTGAAGGTTGTCTTTGCATCTGTGCAAAGAACAGGATTAGAGATCATAGTTGGAGAAAACTAAAATCTCATCGGATCTCCTGAAGAGAAAACCGAACTACATGTACAAGCCTGACCTTTGAACATGAAAAGACCTAGGCAAATATAAAGTCATTGCTCATAGAATCCTGTTACAAACGCCCAGAAGTGCGTTGGAGAAATTAACAGGACCATTGTCATCCAAAGTACACCTACGGTGGTACACTTACTGGATGAACAAAAAGAACCCTTCCGATCGCTGGAAGAGGGGGAGGATATAACTGGTCCTAAAGTCCCTTATCTAAGTGCAATCATGCACTCCTGGCTAACTGCATGTGTCCCGGTATAGCAATTGCAGTAAACTCATTAGCAAGAGATAGTTGGCACCTAACAAGGGCCATTAGACCGGAGTCAAGCCTTCTGCGCTTCCTCCAAGGGTCGAAAGATTTGGACTTACAAATTATAGTAGCATCTCCCAATGTTTATACAAATGCAGGTTACAGGTCCGGTCCCTATACTGATAAATCACAGAACGGGTACCCACAGTGGGATGGCCATCTACTGCAAATATGCAAAGCAACTTATGAAGGCAACATCATCCTATCAATTCCGAGGTCCTCACCATTCCAGAATCACACGAATGGTGTATTTGAGGGCGCCTGGTGGTACATCACATCCCGGTGACGACTGGGATAGAGGCTGGTTCTGAGGAGCTGACCATATAGTCTGAAGACCACATCAGAGGCGACGAAACTTAGCACACCTCTCCAGAGCTTCTGGATTCAGCAGCTGCTTGATGGTGACAAAATTTGTAATCTGTGTACATTTTCGGAATATTGTAAATAGGAGTGATGAGATAAGCCTAAGAGATCTGAAAGCCTAAGAGCTTTTACAGATCAGGGGGAGTTGAGGGAATTTGTACTCTTTTCCCTTAGCTATGGTTTTTCCCACTGGGTTTTCCATAGCCAAAGGTTTTAACGAGGCAAATCAAATCAACTCTGGATCCCGAAGTATCCACCCCTCTGTGACGCTCAGAATCCAGAAGTATTCATGAGCAGAGTCACTTGTACAAATCAGGGGGAGTTAAAGAGCGTTTGCACTCTTTTTCCTTAACTATGGTTTTTCCCACTGGGTTTTCCATAGCTAGAGGTTTTAACGAGGCAAATCTCACCAACTCAGGATCCTGAAGTATCCACCCCATGTGAGACTCTTATACGCTCAGAATCCTGAAGCATTCACGAGCAGAGTCCACACCTATGGCTGGATAAGGGGGAGTGTTGTGAACGGTTATTTAACCGTAGTTGGGTGAGATTCTGGGCTATCCTAGAGATAGGCCCATATCATTGTAAGCCCATATCTGTATTCCCCCAATTGCCTATAAATAAAGAGCTGGGGGCTCCTCCCCCATTAGTTGATTCATAACAGTTATCAGATTTTTAATATTCTTGTTATTATTTAGTTATCAGATTTTGTAACAAATTGATTTGTTTGTAACAAATTGATTTTTTTGTAAACCTATAAATACCTCCTAACATCAATGAAAAGGTAAGGCCATTATTCATCACTTTCTACAATTCTATATGAAGCAGATGAGAAGCCTGCCCATTGGCCATGTTATTTGTCCGCAAGACCGAGTTTCTCGAGGCTTGTTCTAGATCCGGGCCGTTGTCCAACGTGCGCCAACCCGTTCGATAGGCATGATAAAATTAATGTGGGCACTTGCAACCCTATACGGTTCTTATAAAGGATCTTATAGGCAGGGGCAGAACCATAATTTATCGGATAATTTGATAGAATGTTTCAAGAGATTTCAAGTGATATAAAAACACATAATTTATATGTGTGTAGATTATGGCCAAAAGAAGTTTGGAGGTCTGATATAAATATTTAGAATTTAAAAAAAAGATGGTGTTTGCATGTGGTTATGGTTTCATTATCTACCCTTCGTAGTTTTCTATGAAATTTTAGGCATCTGTCAATTGGAGCTTAGCACCTAGCCACCAAGCATAGAATTGTCACCACTACATGTCCAAATCTCGGTGTCCTCTGTTTACTTGTGGCAGTCGATCCACCAACGTTGTTCATGCTCATCCACTGATGGGCTGAGCATCACGCCAATATGCACAGACGCTACTTTAATGCATCAGACACCGCATGCAACTGCCGACATCAGTACGAGGAGCAGTAACGTCTTAACGAGAATTCAATGTGTCCAACCATCAATGACATGTGGGCGTGTTATGCTACGCTTGGCGGCATGATGTTCTACAAAACCTCCGACATGATCAAATCTCTATAGAAAATCTTGGAGGATCATTCATTTACTAATGCAACTTTAAGCCGAGAAAACAAATTTTAGGTATCCATTCATACATATTGTACTGCGACTCAGGCAGTGTGTTTTCATAATTTTACTCATGGATTGTTAATAACCAACTATATAGCTTGAATATTCTGCGATTGGCATAGGTGGCTGCAGTGATTGTACCATGCAAATACATGCAACACCTTAGCATTTTCGGTGATGATCCTAGCGTACCTAGGTATCTGTTCAACTTTTGGTTAGGCCTGAAAATGGTTAGTTTAGACTTTTCTTAGAAACAAGAGTTCAACAACTCTTTACAAACACTTATCTCCCACATCATAATTATTTGTAATGAATTCCTCTTGTAGTCAAATTGATCTCCGAATGATCATTTGATTAACATATATCTTATATACTTCTAGTTTTCTCTTTTGTTTATCGTGATGGGTCGATCACCAATGTGAGACTTTAAAGTCCTAATTCTTACTTTATTAGTAATCGATTGTACTCCATAATCTATTCATAGGTACAATAGTGATTCTAGTTGCATGTGAAGATCACCTGTTTTTGAATCGTAGTAATTTCGCTAGTGTGAAACTAGGTTCTCATCCAAACACAAAGGGTATGTGTCAATAACAGCTTCCATACTTTCTAGTGTATTCATCATACTTATGTCACAAAGATATCTAGTTTATGATGATCTATCAATTCCTTTAGACATTAATGTTATCAGTCGACTATGCAACACCATACTCAGAATGGATCAAACTTATCAGTATAAATAAAGTTATCCATTTCACCTGGCCAATGATTAACTATGGTTCAATATTAACTTCATGCGACACTAACCTCTTATATAGGAGGAAAGGAATTCCATCTTCATCATCACATCACTTCACATGTATTGGATTATACTTGGCGAATACCTAACAACATATAAAGTGTCATTCATCAGTAAAAGCTAAAGTATAGATCTCTAATGTGTAAGGGGTTTTAGCACATCATAGATCTAAATACTAACATGCATCAATCACTACTTAAGAGCTTCTATTAATAGCAAGAGTCTGTTATCATCAAAAATTTCTCCATAAGTTGTTTTGTGAAATTGTTCTCTAACAAGTACATGTACATTGTCACATGATATTTTCACATCAAATGGTTATAAAACCACTCATTACCATCTCCATGATAAAGAGTAGTGTACACTAGTTTGTTTGGAGTATCAATATAATGTCTTGATATTTCATATACCAGTAACATTATAAATTATGCTTAAGAGGCTGATTAGGTCTTATTATCATAATATTATAATGATATTAATCTTATTGCATAATCCAAATGCTTTATTAATGTAATATATATTTTATGCATTTAATCACATATTCACATAAGACGGTGCATACTGATAAGAAATACCAAGTAGCAAACTGTTATTGTAAGAAAATACTACTAAGGTTTCTAATCAAATTAAAAAAGGCAGAAGTGTGGAAAATTCAAAATTTTCTCATCTTAGCGAAAAACCCAAGAAAAACTATAGAATTCATAAATTTATATGCTAGAAAGAAATGACCATACCTTTACATGGATATTCTTTCATGATGTATGTTAATCTAAAACTCTTTCCAGTGAAAACTCTGATCTCATACCAACCAACTGTGACATATGTTTCACCTTGATGATGGAACTCCTCATGATCTATGATCCTCTAAGAGTATAAACTTGATCCCAATGATTGTTAATATTTGAGAGAAAGAGAAGGAATATATTTTATTTTGTGACGAAAAAATTATATTTGTAAACCACTGCTTCAAGGTTATATTTTTCTATGTAGATCATATTATGCTTATATCTTAGATCTCTTAAATTGCTAGATTAATTGGATGCCTTTGAGGGTAGGAGAGGACCCCTTTTTAAGTGCTAGGATCTATGAAATAAAAACATGTTTAATAGTTATCATTAGATCCAAACCTTATCCATAAAAATTTAGGATTATAAGAAAGATATCATAATATTATTTTTTAATACTTTAGCAGTTTTAGGTAGAGCCAAACCATATCTAATACCTTATAGGATTAAAGAGAAAGTCTCCTAGAAATTCTACAACTCTTAGGATTTTTTATTTGAGCCAAACTCCTTCTATTTGGTTGGATTTTAACCCAACAATTGAGTCAAACCAAATATAAAATAGACCCAAACTAAACCAGGATAGGCGACAGCTTGCTACCATCTTTAATAGCTGGACAACATTCGTTGGCCATCGCTGATGGTCATTGGCCATTGCCAACCAGCTTGCCACCAGCAATATTTCCAGATATGATGTCTCGTCGTCGATGATGTCTTGGTTGTGTTTTGATGGGGATTTTATGTTTATATTGGTATCAAAGGTTCAAAACTTCTTTATGAACTTTTATTGCAAGTATTCATAACTTCTTTCGATGCGCTCCTTCCTATCAAACAAGTCGATTATAAATCCTTTGGATCGATAGTGCATATCCCATATACGTTAAGTTCTTTCATTTCTTTATTGCAACGAGTCATCATCTTACGAGACTCTAAAAGCTCAATTTCTACTTCGGTAGTGACTTGATCATACTATATGATCATGTTATAGGTACAACAGTGACGCTAGCTACAAATGAAGACTACCTATTTAAGAATCGTTATTATCTGGTTAATTTAAGACTGGACTCTACTATGAACTTAATCTAGGCCTTTTAAGGACAACGACGGTGCATTCCAGCCTCTTCATCTTAATTATATTGTTAAGAAGTCTATGGGATGAAAATCTGTCAAACACCAATAACATCGTAATTTTGTGAGTCAAAAATGTGATACTATAGTTATAGATGGATCAAACTTATTTCATTAATAAGTTTGTCCTTTTTTCCTTGGCCAAGAACTTTTTATGGATCCATTCTAACCCACTGTGATAGTAGCTTCCCATTTCGCATGAGACGAATCCCTTCTTGACCGTCACCTCCCATCACACGCTTTGGACTAAACACATCGAGTACCTAGCAATGATCATTGTTGGTTAATAAAAGAAAAGCATAGACCTTCCACACGCAATGTTCTTTTGTACGTCTCAAGTCAAGAGACTAATTTGCTCAATCAAGAGAATAATTTGTCGCAACTGCCATTTGAAAGCTTCTATTGAAAATGAGAGCATGTTTAATACATAGAAGATTTTTGGTGAGTCATTCTGTGAATTTATTCTTTAACAAGCCCATGCACACTGTTTCACGATGTCTCCACATCAAATAGCTATAAGATCATTCACTTCCATATCATCCAGAATATCAATGTCTTGTCTTGATATTAATATGACCAAAGACATTTTGGATTTATGTTTAAGAAAAATGATTAAGTCTCATTATAATGATCTTATCATGTTCCTAATGTCATCACATATTCTAAGGACTTTATCAATACAAACATATAATAATATGTACATATACTCCTTTGTATCAAGGAATCACATAGATAAAGATGTATCAATAGCCTACTATCATATTGAAAGAGATGTATTCATTTTAATAATTAGCGTAATGACATACATATCCCAACATCTTCCACTTGCACTTACAGCGCGTATAATATCATATATTGGTTATATATAAATTTTCCAGTTAGTTTCGTGAAAATACCTTCGTGAATGTATCTGCTAAGGTATCATAAGTACTAACTCTATAGATCTATATATCAAGGCAATCTTGAGTTCATGTCTAACATGAAACATCCTTAAGATATGTTTTGGATCTCTACATCCTATATGTCTCCTATGCAGTATCATTTACTACGAGGTCTTCTAATACATTTCATATGGTTAGCTACAATATTATGGTTGAAAGTCTTCCAAGCTATTGTCTCTCCGCTAAGGATGAAAACATATCTTATTACTGATTTTTTGTTATCTTTGCCATTTTGAAAACAGATGTCAGTAAATCCATCCAATAAAAGATTGCTCACACCATAAAAATAAGACCATATCTTTAGTCCTTGTTAAGTACTTAAGTATGTTCTCTACAGTAAGCTGTAAGGATTGTCTTACCCTTGCAATTCTAACAACACACTAGGGGGTGAATAGTGTAATGGCACAAATTGGGTATTTAAAAATTAAAATTGCAAATGCAGAATTATAAATGCAAGAGGAATTTAAACACCACAAAAACCAAATGCAAACACGAGATGTTACCCTGGTTCCCCAAACTTGGATACGTCCAGCCACACCAATGTCGATTATAATTCTCACACAGAGAAGTGAATACAATCTCACACAGAGATACCTTACACAGAGGATTTGGATTCTCACACAGAGATATCCTTGCTCACACAGAGAGACTCAAACTCTTATACAGAGAGATCACATCCAACCCTCACATAGAAGGTTATACTCTCACACAGAGAGTAACTAGCTTACACACAGAAAGCCAGGGTTTCAAAGAAATAACAAAGTAAAACAAATACTCTTACCAAAGCCTTGAGATGAACTTACTCATTAATGACTGCAAGGCAAGAAAGATGATCTCCAAGTGATGAGATTAATCTTGAAAGCACTTGGATGATTTCCCTTAAGCTTGACTTCAATGCATGAAGCAGATTTAGAGCTCTAAGAGTGAAATGAGAGAGTTTGAGAGTGGCTTAATCAATCTCTAAAGATTTGCAATAGATCCAAGAAGTTCTAATAAACTCAGCCCTATCATATGTAGGAACCCTATATGAACTCTCAAAACCCAAGGATAAAGCCAACAAAAAAATCTGTAACGGCTAGAATCTGGGCTGAAACGTCATCGACAATCGACTGACTAACGGCTAAATAAATCCCAACGGCTATAATCTGAGACAGGACAGGCGACTGAAGAAGACTACACAGGCTACTGTATAATGGACATGCGACTGTAAATCCTTCAGCATGCGACTGTTGCAGGGGATGGAAATAAGAGAGATGCAACTTACGCACTGTATGTAAAAGAATGGCTGATGGCCAGAGTGCAGGCGACTGTAAATACTGCAACAATCGACTGACTTGCAAATTGGGATGAAGACCAGAAAATGCAAGTTGCGCACAGACGAATGTAGAAAAATTCACAGGCGCCTGTTGGAAGATAGTCGACTGTAAATTGATCTTCAGTCGACTGTTCCATAAGCTCAAGTAAGAGAAATAAAGGTTGGGTTGAGCAGTGCACTACAGTCGACTGTAGAAGGCTCGACAGGCACCTGGAATCACCCAGTCGCCTGTAAGACCTTCATCAGTCGCCTGTTGGAGAGCCAAAAACTCCAGTTAGAGTTTAAGGCATGGTGAACCTATTGGGACGATTTCTATGATAATCCTAAGGCTCACTGAGATGGAAAATGTATATGCATGAATGAGTTAATCCATCTATCCAGGCATTACAATTAACCTAGACTGAAAAAGGAGAAAAGCAATAAATAAAATATTACATGGATTACATTGCTTCCCTTAGAGTCTATGACTTCAACCTTGATATTCTCCATCATCTCCAAGTTTTGGCACCACTTGAGTCCAAGCTATGACATTGCTCCTCTCGATGTCCATCCTTGCACCAAGTGTTCAGTCTCCAAAAATTATATTCTTGAAATGTTAACCATGAGACTAAAATAAGAGAGTCATTAGTAATAACATAATGTTGTGATCATCATCAAAATAACATTGGTATGAGAACCAATACTCAACAATTTCACCCTTTTGATGATGACATACATTATGTAAACATAAAAAAATAAAGCATAATGCTAATGAGCTCCTCCTACTTATATGCACCAATTGTAAAATGAGATACACAATTGTAAATACTCATTGTACCAATTGAAATAATGAGAAACAATGGTGACATATAATAGGTATGGATTACATAAACCAATTGCTGAAGAATATAACATGCACACATGAATGGTTTACAAAATCCAACATATCTCTCCCTATAGATATATCACCCTCTCCAAATGCATATGTATGATAAACATTTTTTTTTGGAGAATATGCGTTCTTTATTGATCTCACAGGGAAAAGAACAAGACGCAAGGGGGTGGGGGTGGAAGTTACAGTAAGAGGGAAAAAGGCACATGCGCCTCAACCCACCATACTTAACTCCACCCTTGACCCTTGAAGCCTAAATAGAAAACCAAAAGTACAAGAAGAAAAACTAAAGCAAATCAGCCCAGTAATCCCCAATTGAATAGGATCCCATACGCAGCATCATCCCGCTCACACTCCAAATGCCTTGTCGTAATTCTGACATCAGCAGCTACATCCTCAAATAGAAGCGTCTGAATCCTGCTCACTCCCTCAAAACCCCGTCTGTTCCTCTCCCTCCAAATGTGCCAGATCATTGCAGCAAGAACTGTCTTGGCAAGAATCCCCCCAACATCCTTTCTGTGGTAGTGTGCTAAGATAAGATCACCAACCCCTGAGAGAGTGCCAGGTGAAGTCGAGCTAATCCCCAACTTTAACAAACTCCTGCACATGAGATACTTAGTATAATTGCATTCAAAAAAGAGGTGATCAACACTTTCATGTATAAGGTCAGAACATAAAGCACAATATGGAGAAGAGGGTACTCCCCAGCGGATGAGCTTGTCACGGGTAAGAAGTTTCCCATGAAACGCACGCAACAGTGTGATAGCCCACTTTGGAATATGCCCCTGATACCAGACCACTTTGCAGAACGGGAATAATTACCCAATAGTACGAGAGCCAGCCCAGATGTCATGCAGAGTAGTAGCTTTCAGGCACCAATTCCAAGAGTCCTCACCAGGGGACAAGGTGATCGGAGTGATAATGTTTTTAACATGAAGAAGCTCAGGATCATCAACCCAACCATCCATAGACCAGTAATCACACACCAATTTATTTTCCTCCCCCTAGGAACGTCATATATGTCACACAAAGCACCACAAGGAAGCCAATTGTCATACCAAAAAAGAGTAGTGGTACCACTTCTGACCTCCCTTTTAATAATTTTTTTGCTGAACTTACGGCATTGTAGCATGAATTTCCAGGTCCCAGATTGTAAAGGATTGGCCTTGGCTAAGAAAAAGTCCCCTCTCCTCATATACTGCCTCCTCATATAGGAAGCCCATATACCTTTGTGAGTAAGCATGCGCCAAGTCATTTTAACCCCATAAGCAGTATTAACATCAGAAAATCTCATGAGCCCCACCCCTCCTTCATGCTTGGGGGTGCACAGATCATCCCAAGCCCAAGCATGAGTTTTCCCCCATATGAACTTTCTGCAGATAGAATTGAGAATTTTTAGGACCGTTTTGGGAATGTGAAAAGCTTGCAGCCAAAAAGCAATCATGCCATGGATAACCGTTCTAACAAGCTCAATGCGCCCCGCAATGGAAAGCAAGGACGAAGACCATCCTTGTAACTTATTTCTGCATCTGTCAAGTAATCTGGTATACATGGAAGATTTAGGGTATTTAGCAGACAAAGGTAGCCCTAAATTTCTCTCCATATAATTCATATATTTCTCTCCCTTATCATTGTCAAAAAGGTGGACATCAAATATATCCATATACATGCTTTACATATAATTCATATATTTCTCTCCCTTATCATTGTCAAAAAGGTGGACATCAAATATATTCACCTTGTCATTCTAATTAAAGATGTGACAATATGCAAGAGTTAAAGAGATGTATGATACCAAAATTTTAAATTTAATGGGTTCCAATCACTATCCCATGCTCCCCCCTAAAGCATAGAAATGGTCAAATTTTGTGACAATATGCAAGAGTTAAAGAGATGTATAATACCAAATTTTTTAATTTAATGGGTATCAATCACTATCACATGCTCCCTCTAAAGCATAGAAATGGTCAAATTTTTTGACTTCTAGGATCTAATACCAATTGTAAGAAAGAGATAAAATATCTTTAAAGATAATCTTCTTTACCAATTGTAAATCATACTTGGAGCCATGTGCCTAAGTGTATCAAAGCATATATATGGAAAAATCAATCACATTGATACACATGACATTGTCAAAAGGAAATATAACATTAAACATGTTGGCAATATCAATGGGCTGAGTTTGAAACCATCATAAGCAATTGTAAAATGACACCAATTGTGAAACAATGATCCCAAAAAACAAAACAACCCGAAATGAGAGTTAACATATGTTTTAAAATATTTTAAACATACAACATATTAACACCCCCATTGACATACATATATATCAACAAATACATGTATGCCAATGTATTCTCCAAGGTCCATATTTTCATGAAAAATAAATTTGAAAACATTTTCAAAATCATGAAACACAAACAAACAATGTGTATGCTAAAAATTACATTTAAGCACAATACCCTTGCAATATGCATATGTGTAAGGAACCTAAACATTAGGGAACCAAACCCAAGAGGAGTTTGATTTCCTAATGTAATCACATGAGGTGATCACATCCCTAATTAGAGAGTTGATGTATCTATCCCTCTCTTTCACACTAACCTTAGTAGGAATCGAAAGACTTAGGGATTTCCTAGATACAGGTTTAGCTTTTGCAAGAGGGTGGATGTGGTAAGCTTAGGTGTAGAAAATATTTTCTTAGCATGCATAAAGTGAGGATTTTGATTCTTAGCAAAAAATGAAAGATTTTCATTATTCATCACCACCTTGTGATTTACATGTTTCTTGTTGGTATTATTGTTATACAAGAAGGCATGTTGATTCTTCCTAGGTGCTTTTGCAATATTTCTTGTATTTGCACCATAAGAAGAATTAGAGGTGGGTTTGCATGCCACATTTTGAATATACCCCAAACCACCTCTATGGTTTATCGGATGTTGTTTTTCAAGCAAACCGTGGAGTGAATCCCTAGAATAGCTTTTGAGCTTTCGGGATTCCTCTTCGCATTTCAACGGAAGTTGTTGAGTGAGAGTTTCTAAGCTAAGGTTTTGAGCTACTAAATTATTATTAGACATGCTCAATTCCTTAATTTGAGAGAGAAGTGTGGCTCTCTCACTAGTGTCAAAAATATGCATATCATTATTGTTTTCACTAGAAGATTCCAGTTCATGAAATCTACTCTTAGCATTCTTGTATTTTGATCTTAATTTATTGTAAGAGTTGATGCACTTACTAGCCCCTTTGGAGACCACGTCGAACCGATATTCGAGCTCCTCGTATGATATCTTTTCCTCCTCGATTTCATCATAGTCTTCTTCCTCGCTAGAGCTTGACGACGATTCTTCCCTGTTTTCCTTGAAGCACATTTTCTCATTGGAGTTGAGCCACGCCTCTACTTCTCTTTCATTTGAGCTAGAGGGGATTAGCGAATACACATCAAATGCCGCAAAGCACACGTGTGCTTTCTCTTTGTCATCCACTTCTTCATCACTTGATGTATCCTCACTTGAGTCATCGAATGTCCCGACAAGCCCCTTCTTTTGGTTCTTGAACTTGGACTTGCCTTTCCAATGTTTCTTCCCTTTACTCGTGTAAGTCTCTTTAGTGGGTTTGGAAGGGAATTCAGTAGAGAGATGACTTTTTTCTCTACAATTGAAACAAACCAGATTGTTAGAATTAGAGACAAACTTTGAAGAATATTTACCTTGTAAGCTTTTGAGGAAGGCTCTTAGTTGCTTGTCAAACTCCCCGATTTCATCTCTACTAGCCTTATTTTCTTCTGCTTCTTCACTATGAGCTTCTTAATGGAATTTCTTCCTCCACTTGATTGGCTCCTCCTTGGCATGGAATGCAACCCCCTTTTGCTTCTTGGGCATGGTTGGTTGAATCTCATTTTTGTGTTGAACATTCACTTTGTATGCCATGAGATTTCCAAAGCACTCCTCAACGTTGTATTTGGACATGTCATTTGACTCCAAAATCCTGTTGGCCTTTGACTCACATTGAGATGTAAATGAGTCAAGGATTTTCTCTACACGATCCTATTGGGAAATCACCTTCCCAAGTCCTTTCAAAGCATTCACGATGTCTGTGAACCTTGTGAACATTTCTGAAATGCTTTCTCCTTCCTGCATTTTAAACATTTCATATTTAGATCTAAACACAGTTTGTTTAGATTTCTTTACATTTGAAGTCCCTTCATGACATATCTCCAAAGTATGCCAAATTTCGTTGGCCGTTTTGCACATGGAGATACGGTTGAACTCATTTGCATGAGGGCACAATGGAATGCATTTATAGCCCTCGCATTGAATTTGATCGTGTCCTTCTCCGCCTTTGTGCTTAAAGCCGCAGGCGTAGTAGGCTTCTCAAATGGAAACTTCGTGATGTCCCATAGGTCTTGACCCTCCATGTAGATCATCATCCTGATCTTCCAACTTGGATAGTTGGCTCCGTTGAAGAGCGGAGGTCGAACGGTAAAGTGACCTTCTTCATGAGACGCGGATGTAGCGTTGAATGCCATCGTTGCAGTATGCTATAACCATGCTCTGATACCAATTGTAAGGATCATCTTACCCTTGCAATACTAACAAAAACACACTAGAGAGGGGGGTGAATAGTGTAATGGCACAAATTGTGTATTTAAAAATTAAACTTGCAAATGCAGAATTATAAATGCAAGAGGAATTTAAACGCCATAAAAATCCAAACGCAAACACGAGATGTTACCCTGGTTTTTCATACTTGGGTACATCCAGCCACACAAATATCCACTATAATTCTCACATAGAGAAGTGAATACAATCTCACAACAGAGATACCTCACACAGAGGATTTGGATTCTCACACAGAGATGTCCTTGCTCTCACACAGATTGACTCAAACTCTCACAGAGAGAGATCACACCTAACCCTCACACAGAAGCTTATACCCTCACACAAAGAGTAACTAGCTAGCTCACATACAGAAAGCTAGGGTTTCAAAGAAATAACAAAGTAAAACAAATACTCTTACCAAAGAAATGAGATGAACTTACTCATTAATGACTGAAGGCATCGAAGAGGGTCTCTAAGTGATGAGATTAATCTTGAAAGCACTTGGATGATTTCTCTTGAGCTTGACTTCAATGCATGAAGGAGATTTAGAGCTCTAAAAGGGAAATGAGAGAGTTTGAGAGTGGCTTAATCAATCTCTAAATATTTGAAATTGATCCAAGAAGTTCTAATGAACTCAGCCCTCTCATATATATAGGAACCCTATATGAACTCTCAAAACCCAAGGATAAAGCCAACAACAAAAATCTGTAACGGCTAGAATCTGGGCTGAAACGTCATCGACAATCGACTAATGAACATCTGACAGTCGACTAACCAACGGCTAAATAAATCCCAACGGCTATAATCTGAGCCAGGACAGGTGACTGAAGAAGACTACACATGCGACTGTATAATGGACAGACGACAGTAAATCCTTCAGCAGGCGACTGTTGCAGGTGATAGAAATAAAACAGAGAGATGCAACTTACACAATGTATGTATACAGACTAATGATGGCCAGAGTACTGACGAATGTAAAATAGACAGGCGACTGTAAATACTGCAACAGTCGACTGACTTGCAAATTGGGATGAAGCCCAGAAAATGCAAGTTGCACACAGATGACTGTAGAAAAATTCACAGGCGCCTGTTGAAAGATAGGCGACTGTAAATTGACCTTCAGTCATAAGCTCAAGTTAGAGGCAATAAAAGGTTGACTTGAGCAGTGCACTACAGTCGACTGTAGAAGGCTCGACGGGCACCTGGAATCACCCAGTTGCCTGTAAGACCTTCTCAGTCACCTGTTGGAGAGCCAAAAACTCCAGTTAGAGTTGAATGCATGGTGAACCTATTGGGATGATTTCTATGATAATCCTGAGGCTTATTAAGATGGAAAATTCATATGCATGAATGAGTTAATCCATCTATCAAGGCATTACAATAAACCTAGACTCAAAAAGGAGAAAAGCAATAAATAAAATATTACATTGATTACATTGATTCTCTTAGAGTCTATGGCTTCAACCTTGATACTCTCCATCATCTCAAAGCTTTGGCACCACTTGAGTTCAAGTCATGGCATTGCTCCTCTCGATATCCATCATTGCACCAAGTGTTTAGTCTCCAAAAATGATATTCTTGAAATGTTAACTATGAGACTAAAACAAGAGAGTTATTAGCAATAACATAATGTTGTGATCATCATCAAAATAACATTGGTATGAAACACCAATACTCAACATAATCCAATACTTTTCCTTAAGATTCGATTGATATCGACTAACAATACCTAGAGCATATTCGATAGCATATTTAGTATATAGCAAGAATTAATGATATATCCTTGACTCGTCTAAAAAGAGGTGATCGCTACTCCCAATTATAAGATATCGACTAAGTAGTATACCTGGTGAGACTAAGATCGTATCCACGTACAACTGACCTGCAAAACCACATATTTCAATTTATAAAGAGTACCAATCCAATAAAAAGCTGCCGCCTTTAAAATATGAAATAATGGTGTCAGAAGTTTTAAGTATTAAAAAGTAAACCTAAAGTATGAAGTCAATGTGAGGGTATAAATGTGAAGATTATGTGTCGGTTGTGGTTTTTTGTTAGGGTGTTTGCAATCAATGAATATTAGTGTCTTTTCTATTGGTTAATTAGTTGGTTTATAACATCTGCAATCATGATTCATAGAGGAGCCTCATGGACCATCGCCCTTGTGGGTCCCTCTGAGTATGCACATATAAATGTATCCTTACGGTACATCGTCCTTCGGAGCCGTCACGGTATGTGTGTGAATCAAGATCTAGAACGCTAGAAACAATTGCTTAATCTAAATAACACAACGTTTCATCCGGTTAGGACATGAGAACGTCGGAAAATATAGCAATCAAGAGCATAAAATAACGATATATGTAATATAGTGAATCATCAATTTCATAAAGAATCTAAGCATAAGTGTCAGCTAGGGTCACAATACATCCACTAGGATCACATCACAAATAAGCCTTATTAGGGCCATATTTGATATAAGCATGTTCACAACGATCATACTCAAATAGTATATGTAGAAATTAACGAAACACTCGATATGTCAGGAAAATGGGTGAAAAGACATTAAAATCAATGATCACATAACCCTAACTACATCACAACCAACACATAAGAGTTTTAGCCAAGCATAAGAGAAAAGAATCAATTTTCACAAGCGAATACATTATCTTTAACTCAAAATACAAGGTATAAAACTTAATACAAGAGAGAAAGAAAGGAATTTTATCACTAAATCTCTTCAATTGGACACTAGATCTCCTTCACAATTTTACAACTCTAAAGCCCTCAAAAGGTTACACAAATATGGCCAAATACGGCTCTGAGTATCGCAAAATACACTGTAGAATCCACATAATATGTTGTAAATACGCATATAAATAGCTACAGGTTTGGTCGGTCAGCAGATCCCAAAATCCACTCAAATCCGATTCAAAAATGCCGCCCACATCTGCATCTCTTCCTAACAATTAGACCAAAGTGGGATTAAGCCTCTTTGAGTCACGTGTCTCGCGCGTTTGCCGACCAAGTCCAAATCCGATGTCACTCCGCTACACTTTGATCTATGACAATCATTACATGCGAGATTAAAGGAGATCGTGCCACACGGCCTTGTTGTACCAATCGATCCCTCGCAAAACCCAACTCCGCTTCGGCTGCAGTTGTTGTCCGTTGGATCGTCGATCAGCGCTCGAGATTAAGCCACGTCGGCCACTCGTTGGGGTCGTTGGATCGAGGTGGGAATCACCAAGATGATGCCACATGTCTTGGAAGAAAGTGGTGGCACGTGTAATGCATGCACCCCTATTTTATTTTCTTATTTTCCTTTTAATGTTATTTTGCCTCCTATAAATTATGGAAAATAGCACCGAGCTCAGAAAAATCTGAAAAAATAGTCGTTGGACTCGCAAAATTGTGATCTTCACCTAAAAATAAGAGAAGACAAAAATACGCAATAAAAATTACATTTTGTGCACTAATAACTGTTTTGCTCTAATAGTAACTAATTTCTAAAAATGCTCAT
>CM061133.1:114366592-114396821 GCA_030789695.1 Scilla litardierei | reverse complement strand
TGGCCCCTTCGATTTACGGCTGACGACCGTTTGAGAGAGTCGTTCAGTGGCGAAGGGGTGGCCCCTTCAACTTACGGTTGACAACCATTTGAGAGATTCGTTCAGTGGCGAAGGGATAGCCCTTTCGAATTACGGCTGACGCTCGTTCGAGAGTCGTTCCGTAGAAAAGGTGTGGCCCCTTCGACTTACAGCTGACACTCGTTCGAGAGTCGTTCAGTGGCGAAGAGGTGGCCCCTTCGACTTACGGCTGACGCTCATGTGTTCTATTGTAAGTTTGGCTTTCCCAATACCTCTTGAGGATTGGGTCCTTTTCCAAGGGGAGTTTTTGATTGGGTCATCTCTACAAACTTTACGAAGGCTCAAAGAAGCGAAGCTTTGTTTTAATGAAGAAAACATGCTTTATTAGAAGATAAAAGACGGAAAAAGGCATACATGCATTTTTCGATCGATGTCAGAGCTATTGACGTTCATTGTCGCATTATTCACCAGGTGGTTCGTCAGTCGACCACTTTGGTAATGGGCGACCCCGTCATCTTGCGTTCTGCTTCGAGGATCCTTCCTTGCTAGGGGAATCACCGACAGAGCCTTTGGCATATCTCCGTTTGACTAGGGCATCGATCTCCTTCTTGAGTGTCCAACAGTCATTGGTGTCGTACCCATAGTCATTGTGATATTTACAGAACTTAAGGTCGTCCCTTTGTTGAATATTGGACTCCCCAGATTTGGTTTTGGATGATGAGCAAACATAAATAATTCATGAACTAACAATTTGTGAGCGCAGTTTTGGAGATCATCGCCAAATTCACGAGAACAATCAAAGCGACATCTCAAGACTTCTCAAAGCACGTATTCATTGCCTAAAGCTTCGTTGAAGCTCTTGGACCGTTTTGGAAGTCATGAAGAATTGATCGAAGCTTTCGAAGACCGTTCCTTAAGGTTTTATTTATAGTCTTTTAGCTTTGATCTATAGAATGTTAAGCCTTGAGTATATCTTACGATTCTATCTTCATAACGCTCATATCGTAGCTCTAGGATCTTAGTACAAGTTCATTCTAACTTCCTCGAAGCGTCGCGCTTCGATTAGGACTTGTTTTTGCATGTTAGTTGGTACAAGAAGAAGTACTGACCGACTAGATGGTGATCTAGTCGGTCAGCAACGCTTCTTGGACCGACTAGTTTGCTTCCTTAATTTCCTGCACCTTACTGTTTACAGTTAGTCGGTCTACGTTGACTCACCGACCGACTAGTTTGTGAACTAGTCGGTCAGTGATGCTTCTTTGACCGACTAGTTGTGATTTACTGTACATGCCAAATTTCTCCTAAGCTATTGTTTATCGTTAGTCGGTCTAAGAACGTTTGGTGACCGACTAGTTGACAATCTAGTCGGTCAACTTTTGTTCTTGGACCGACTAAGTCAATTTGTATTCAGACTATTTCATTTTGCCTCTTAGTCGGTCTACGTTCACTGACTGACCGACTAGTTGTGAAACTAGTCGGTCAGAATGTCTTCTTGGACCGACTAGATTTCTAGGTCTGAATTTCTATCTCTTCTCAGTTCCTCACTTAGTCGGTCCATGTTATTGACTGACCGACTAGTTGATGAACTAGTCGGTCAGTGGTTGTTCTTTGACCGACTAGTTGCCTCAGATTTCTATCCGTTGGGAATTGACCTAACTTGTTTTTATGGGACCCTATAAATACGAACCTAGGTCATTTCTCTCTAGGTTAGAGCTGCCATTAAGAGATTCATTGAGATTAAAAGAGATAGCCATTCTCACTCATTTCAAAAGCTCTCTTCCTCACAAGAAACCCATTCTCTCACTTTCTAGATCTAGAATCCATATTGAGAGAAGCTTGTTCTTGGTGAGCTCTTCAAGCTCTTGCTTGATTCAAGTCTCCAAATCACTCCTAGGCACCTATTGCTGATCATTTCCTTGGTGCTAGGTCTTGGTGACTTCATCTTCCTCAAATCCTTCCTTTCACCTATTTGGTAAGAAAAACTCAAGGTATAGGATTTTGTGGTAAGATTGTTTATTTCATTATAAACTCATTTATATTGCTTGTTGATTCTCTCGGTTGTGAGAGAAGGTTGTGATCCCGTGTTGTGGGATTCACTATTGCCATTGCATGTATGATTTGATCTTGTGAAGGTTTTTCACAAGATATCATAGTGGAAATCTTGGGTTAGGGTTTCTAACCTAAGTATCCGGAGGGGATCCGGGTGGTTGGGACGTAGGATCACCGGGAACAAGTCGGGGAGACTTGGGTGGATCCGAACCCAGTAACATCTTTTGTTAGCATTGTTAAATTTGTTGTTGTTATTCAATTTAAGCTTCCGCAAATTGATTTGGTAGTTGTTTGCACTATAATTAGGAATTATACTCCTTGTTATTTTTAAAGTACTATTCACCCCCCCTCTAGTACTTGTGCAGTAGCTTGTATGGAATTACATTTGGTATCAAAGCCAGATACTTAGCTATGTCTGCCAACGACAACAAAACCGTGCGTCCACCTTCCGACTATGGCACCTTCAGGAACCGTGAAGGAGCGTCTTCGGTCATGGAAGGACATTCCTCGACTAGGCCTCCATTCTTCAACGGCGTCAATTATGGATATTGGAAATGCCGGATGGAAACGTTCCTCCGGAGCGCCTCCTTGTGGAGAATTACCATGTCAGAGTACAATGTGCCTACCGAAGAGGATTTCGACAAATGGACTACCGCGGAGGTCGCCGCGGAGATTGCAAATGCCAAAGCTATGAATGCTTTACAATGCGCATTGGAACCCGAAGATTTTAATAAGATATGCACATGTAAGAGTGCATATCAAATTTGGAATTCGGTCCTCATTTTGCATGAAGGAACGAGTCGGGTAAGAGATTCTAAACTCGTAGTAGTCAATAGAGATTACGAATTGTTTCATATTGAACAGGGAGAAAAGATGAAGGAGTATTATGCTCGCTTCGTCGAAATAATGAACGAGTTGGAAGCTCTCGGCAAAACCTACACCCAAAAGGAGAAGTGTTCGAAGCTTATCGAAGGACTTCCTTCTTCTTGGGAGAAACGTACCTTCGCCATCGAGGAAGGTAATGACATGAATAAGTATACCGTAGTTCAATTGATGGGTACTTTGATGTCATACGAGGTACGCAAAGATAGCAAGGTGAAGTTACAAGAAAAGATGAAGTCCTATTTGAACCAAGACGCGCCTAAGAAAAAGGCGATTGCATTCAAGGCGGCTTCATCCACCTCTACCGATGATGAGGACTCGGAAGAAGAAATGGACATGGAATCCATTGCACTCATGGCAAAGAAGTTCAATCGCTTCTTCCGAAAGGGTAACTTCAAACAAAAATCTAAATTTACTTCTACTAATGCCTCTCCACCTTTGTGCTTTAAATGCAATAAGCCAGGACACATCAAAGCGGATTGTCCTCAAAACAAGCAAAAGGAGAAGTGGAAGGCGCCGAAGTTCGACAAGTCGAAGAAGTACAAAAAGGGGTACAAAAAGGGACTTGTCGGAGCAACATTCACCGACTCCGAGGATTCCTCAAGCGGAGAGTCGGACGATGAGAAAGTGGAGCAAGCGCACATGTGCTTCATGGCAAGAGAGGAGCATGATCAAGGATCTTCCTCCTCCGATGATAGCGACGACGAAGGCGATGAGGTAACTATGGATGATCTTAGGGATGCTAACTCTCATTTATGGTCTAAATACACTAAATTAGTAAATAGATATACTAAAGTAAAAGATGACCTAGCTAGCATTCAAACCTCGCCTAAGACTATCATCACCAACAACGACACCGTTGTTGAAGAGTTAAGAAATGAGATTGTTAATCTCAAATCTAAACTTGAACATGTTAGCATTGATGATCCGAAAGAACATAGGATAGCGGATTTAACTTCTCAAAACTCGACTTTGAGTATTGAGAATGAGAATCTCAAATCTCGTGTTTATGTGCTCACATCACAAGTATCCAACTTGGATACTTCTATGCGTTCTCTCAAAGAGAAATATGAGAACACATTAGGCCGAATTAATAAATTCAATAAGGGTAAGGACCATTTGGATAAAATCCTAAGTGACTTACTTTCGGCCAATCACCACATTGGTTTGGGGTTACGATGGGATGTCCATCCAAAGCGGCCACTACTTTTGTTAGGCCAACTTCCGGTGACTCTACGAGTGGTAGCAAACACTCTATTGATAGTTCATCTACCAATGGTGCTTCCACCTCGTCCACACCCTCTTTCGGAAAGAAACCCACTTTGGGTGGACCTCCAAAGAAGGGGCATGCTTATATGTACACCAATACCATGCCACGTAGGAACACACGTCCTACTCCATCGTCTCACACATATGATGATTTTTATGCAACACATTCTCGGGCACGTGCACACCATGTGAGACACCCTCACGCACGTGTTCCCACACATGCATATGTTCACCCACCTCATCATATGAATAATTCTCATCGTGCACCATTCCATCATGTTCCGTATGCCTATCCACAACATGCATCACGTAGAAATCAACGTCGCATGCATGCACCCAATAGAATGAGGGCTCCCAAAATTTTCACTATTTGGAGCCCAAAGGACACAAGCATGGATGAAAAACAAGTGTATATGAATGCTTATTTTTCGGATGTTGTGCATAGTAGAAATTATGTGGGGAAGTCTAAGTCCAATTGGACTTGGCTTCCAAAGGTCTAACCTTTGAGGACCCAATGACCTTGGGTACCGTGATATGAAATTCTCTATCTTTAGGTACTCAAGGAAAAGAAAAAGAAAAGGAGCAACAAATTTAAATTTAGCTCCAAAGGGAATTGGATACTCGATAGCGGGTGTTCAAAACACATGACGGGTGACGCTCAATTGCTCTCCGGAGTAGTTCCCATTGCAAATGGAAACCGCGTCGTATTTGGAGGCAATGAGAGCGGAACCATCGTCGGTGTTGGTAAAGTGGGTAACCCGTCTAAACCTTTAATTAGTGATGTTTATCTAGTTAATGGTTTAAATCATAATCTTATTTCAATAAGCCAACTTTGTGACAAAGGTTACAAAGTTAGATTTACGAAAGGATTATGTCATATTTCAAATGATAATAATAAATTATTATTTTCCGGCACACGCCATAAAGATATTTATATTTTGGATCTTCCTAAGTCATATGAACAATGTCTCGTTGCCAACACAAGTGAACAACACTTATGGCATCGACGATTTGGACATGTGAACTTTGGAACACTTTATAAGCTTTCAAAATTAAATTCCATTAAAGGTTTTCCGAAGCTCGTTTTCGAGAAGAAAAGTTTTTGTGATTCTTGTCAACGTGGCAAGCTTCCTAAATCTTCATTTAAACCTAAGAAAAGCATTTCTACGAAACGGCCACTAGAGCTATTACATCTAGATTTATTTGGGCCAACTAGAGTTGCTTCCTTTGGAAATGCAAGATATGGACTTGTCATCGTCGATGATTATTCTAGATTTACATGGGTATTTTTCTTATGTAATAAAAATGAAGCTTTTGAAAACTTCACGATATTTGTGAAGAAAGTACAAAATCTCATTGGAACCACCATTGTCACTATTCGTAGTGATCATGGGGGTGAATTTGAGAATGAGTCTTTCTCAAATTTTTGTGATGATCTTGGAATTACTCACACGTTTTCTTTCCCTCGCGCACCTCCTCAAAATGGTGTTGTTGAGAGGAAGAATAGAACGCTTGTGGAGTGTGCTCGTACTATGCTCGAAGATAGTCAACTTGGTTATCAATTTTGGGCGGAAGCGGTACACACCGCTTGCTATGTGTTTAATAGAATACTTTTGAGGCCCGGCACCAAACAAACTTGCTATGAATTGTTGTTTGGTAGATTGCCTCAAGTTAAACATTTTCGTGTTTTCGGCGCAAAATGTTTTATTAAAAACACATATGATAATTTGGACAAGTTTGATCCGAGATCGGATGAGGGGATATTTGTTGGGTATTCCTCACGTAGCAAAGCCTATCGAATATACAACAAAAGATCTTCTACGATCGAGGAATCACTTCATGTCTCTTTTAATGAGAATTTTACTACTCCTAGAATTTCAAATGATGATGACTCTATGGATGTTTTATGTGATTCGTTTGAAAATTCTAAGTCTATTGATTCAATTGATTCTATTGATACTAACCCGACTAATGAAGTTGTTGAGAATGTGCCTAGTGATCAAGGTATTCCCAAGCGGCTTCATACCGTTCACGACCATCCCCATGAGCAAGTCATTGGAAATATTCATGATAGTGTCAAGACGAGATCTCAAGTCCATCACTTCGCCAATTGTGCCTTTGCCTCATCGTTAGAGCCAAAGAATATAGTTGAAGCGTGCGAAGATAGTGCTTGGATCCTTGCCATGGAGGAGGAACTCATTCAATTCGAGAGGAATGAGGTATGGGAGCTTGTTCCTTTGCCATCGAAGAACCACACCGTCATAGGGACAAAGTGGATCTTCAAGAATAAAACCGACGAAAACCAAGTCGTCGTCCGGAACAAAGCTCGGTTAGTAGCTCAAGGCTATCGACAAGAGGAAGGTATCGATTTCGAAGAATCCTTCTCTCCGGTAGCTAGATTAGAATCAATTAGACTATTATTGTCTTTTGCATGCCATAAAAATTTTAAATTATTTCAAATGGATGTTAAAAGTGCATTTTTAAACGGAGATGTCGTTGAGGAAGTTTACGTTTCTCAACCTCCGGGCTTCATAAGTGAAAATTTTCCAAATCATGTTTTTAAACTAAAGAAAGCTCTTTATGGCTTGAGACAAGCTCCTCGAGCTTGGTATGATCGCTTAAAGAATTTTCTTTTGGATTTGAATTTTAAAATGGGCGTAGCCGATTCTACACTTTTTGTTAAGCATGCGAATAATGATATTTTATTAGTTCAAATTTATGTTGATGATATCATTTTCGGTGCTACTAACTTCACTCTTTGCGAAGAGTTTTCTAATGTTATGAAGGAACAATTTGAGATGAGCCACATGGGCGAACTCAAATATTTCTTAGGTCTCCAAATTCGCCAATTGAACGATGCAATCTTCATCCACCAAACGAAGTACACGGTGGAGTTGCTAAAGCGATTTGGAATGGAGAATGCCTCCGGGAAAAAGACTCCTATGAGCACTACAACGCATCTTGATAGAGATACGGGCGGAAAAGATGTAGACATTCGTCTATATCGAGGTATGATAGGTAGTTTACTTTATCTTACCACAAGTAGGCCCGATATTATGTTTGCCGTATGCGTATGTGCTCGTTATCAGTCTCAACCTAAGGATTCTCACTTAGTAGCGGTTAAACGTATTTTTCGCTATCTAAGTTACACTTTAGATTTTGGATTACTTTATCCGAAATCTAGCACATATGAGTTAGTCTTATATAGTGACGCTGATTATGCGGGATGCAAATCCGACAGGAAGAGTACTAGTGGCACTTGCCATTTTCTAGGAAATTCCCTTGTCTCTTGGTTTTCCAAGAAGCAAAATTCGGTATCACTTTCAACCACCGAGGCGGAATACATTGTCGCCGGTGCCGCTTGTGCCCAGGTTCTTTGGATGAGACACACACTGAAGGATTTTGGTATTCATTGTGATACTAGCCCTATCATGGTGGATAACCAAAGTGCTATTTGTCTTTCAAAGAATCTGGTGCACCATTCCCGCTCTAAACACATAGATGTCCGACACCACTTTTTAGATGATCATGTTGCTAAAAAGGACATCATATTAGTGTACGTTGAAACCCAAAAGCAAATCGCCGATATTTTCACGAAACCCCTAAAGGAGGACTCCTTTGTGCGGTTGCGTCGAGAATTGGGGATTATGGGTGAATCCGAGATATAGGATTCATATTTCATTCAATTATCTTGCGTGCTATTATATTTCACGATATTTCGTTCATGCTAGATTTATTGAATTTTTGGGGATTTTATGTGATATCGTATTTTATGTGATATGCTAAATTTGTTTGAATTTTTGCTCGAATTTTTAATTTGAATGTCGTATTTAAGATTTCGACGTTTTGTGGGGTAGTTTAGATGACTAATGAGAGTGTTAAGATGTTCCATCCAAGTTTTTTTTGAAGAGAACTCATTTATCAACATTTGGACTCTTCTAGTCGGTTTCAGTTCATCAGCCAACCGACTAGATGCTAATCTAGTCGGTCAGCTAGTGAACTCAGACCGACTAGTTCAAGCTTTAATCTTTCTATTGTCATTAACTTTCTTTAGTCGGTCACAGTACACTTACCGACCGACTAGATTGATAACTAGTCGGTCAGTGAGTATACTGCGACCGACTAACTCTAGCCCTAGATTTTTCCGTTTGCCTCTGTTTCGACTTAGTCGGTTCAAGCTCATTGACCGACCGACTAGATCGTAATCTAGTCGGTCAGTGCTTGAACTGTGACCGACTAAGTGCGTTAGGGCAAACGCGTCTTTTCGCATTCTCAACCGACTTAAGCCTCTTTCAATCCGACTACTCTTCATTTTAGTCGGTTGTTTTCAAACTCCAACTCGAAAAACTCCCTCTCCCCGTTCGAAACTCTTCGTATTCCCGTCGACTCCGGCCAACTTTCCGGCCATCTCCGCCATCCGTCGCCGTCGACCACTCTCCTAGGTATATCCTCCCTTCCTAGATCTTGTTTTGCTTCCCTAGGGTTAGTTCTTGATCTTGTTTTCATCCTCTAGGGTTTGAGCTAGGATTTTGAAAATTCACTCTTTGTGCTTGTTTGATTTCAGTTTTAGGCTTAAGCTTAGGGTGTATTTGATCTTATCCCTTCGCGTGATTGAACTCGTTGTGCCGCGATCATGGCACGAACGAGACTCCCGATTACCTCTTCTGGGGCTTCCCCCATGACCGTAGAGACCGGGACCGCTTCGACCCCTCCTAAACGTAGGGCCAAGACCACTCGACCCCCCTCTTCGTCTTCAACTCCGTTGAAGAGGAAGAGGACGTCCAAGCCTAAACCTACCGGCCAATCGTCCAAGCCTAAACCTAAACCTAAAAAGTTTCGTGCTCCCACCCCTCCCGGTGAGCGTTCGGATAGTGATTCCGAGGATAACTCCGATGAGGAATACACTCCTGAACATCCCGAGAAGGCACCAACTCCACCCCCTCCTCCACCTCCTCCTAAGACCCGTAAGGCTAAGGGTAAAGCTCCAATGCCAGTCGGAGGTGTTGATATATCGTTGTGCCGCGACGACCCACAGTGTCTAGCTGCGTACAACCGTATAGAGCACTGCCCGCTGCTGTTGGAACATTACGTTCCGTTTTCTGATTTCCTTGGCCTTGCTGATCTTCTCTCCTATAGTGGCCTATTGGACTACCTTCGCTTCGACCCTAAGGCAAACCCCCGACCCTATCCTCGCCTGGTCAAGCTATTTTATGCCAACCGTGTCCGGGGTCAGTATGGCGAGACCCACTCCATTGAGACTTCTGTTTTGGGGACTCCGATAGTCCTCACGGCAGAAATCTTGGGGGAGTTGATTGGTTGCTCGTCGTGTGGCCTCCTCCCGTCTGACATCTCTGTGATATCTCCTCCTTAGATCAGCGGACCCTAGGCAAAATCTTCCAGGTTATCCCCCCAGCATTCATAGGAGTCCCTTCCAAATCTTTCAAGTCAAATGCTTGGGTGCTTAATCTGATCTTGAAGTCCTGCCTTCTTCCCAAGTATGGATCTTCTTCTCTTCCATCTCGGTCGTTTTTGAAATTGATATACGCTCTTTTCATGGGTAGCGAGATTAATTGGGCTCGCATTATACTCGATAAGATGGACTCTTTCGAGTGTATACGCAAGACCACTAAATCTGTGCATATCCCATATCCATGTCTGTTGACTTTGGTTTTCCATCGATTCGGTGTTCCCCTGCCTCCTGATGATGAGCGTCCCTTGGGTCCTCCTCTGAACGCGACGGCCGTTAAGAAATCTCTTGCGGTGCTTCGTCACGTGCAGAGGTCGACCACATCAGCTTCCCAAGCCACTCCCGCAGCTGCTGCTGCCCCCACTCCCTCTGCCACATTAGATGATGTCGTACGCTTACTTCGTCGGCACGAGTCGCGTTTGGCTCGTACCGAGGAGGTAGTTTTCCGTATGGCTCATATGATGGGCATTGAGCTTCCTCCTTCCGTTTCTGAGGCCGAGGAGATGGACGATGAGGATATTGACGATCTTGTCACTTCCTTGGCTCGTGGCGATGAGGCCACTGTTGCTGCTGCTGCTACCACATCTGCTCCTGGAGATGGCACCTCTTCCGGTGCTCCAGAGACTTCTGCACCAGTAGTTCAGACTTCTGAGGCTGCTGCTGCTCCTGTTGATGACCCTGCTCCTGTCTTGCCTGCTGATACTCCTGTTGAGACCCCAGCCGTTGAGCCCGTCGTCGTTTCCACTCCTGCCCCGACGATCCCGTCTGTTGACACGCCTCTCCTCCCAGCAGAGCCTGAGTCCACTCCATCGACTGGACCCATGGAGACTGCTGATCCAGCCACTCCCTCGTGATCATCAGTATCAAGGACTCTCCACTGCTCATTGGATGATGCATCTTATTGAGAGTATTTTGGGTTAGGATGGAGTTTGAGGGTTATTTTGATGTATTTTGATGTTTCTGGATGTCGGTGTTGCATTTTGATGTACTTTGGATGATGCTGATGGTTAGATGATGTATGATGTATTTTCCTTTTTGTTGTTGATATCCATGGTATGTTATACTTGATGTACTCGATGTGATATCTTTTTGGATGTACTCATGATGTTTTTATATATATATACATCGATGTTCTCTATGTTTTAATTCGTCGTGCACATTTACTATTCGTTCAACGCATATGAAATGTGAATTCTTCGCTCGATGCTTGGAAGCTTGGTTAAATAGATTACCTTTCTATGATTGTATAGAATTGTTTTCCATGCACAAATTTAACCAAGAATATTGAATATTGGAGAGTATGTTCCTTTACTCAATAAATGAATTAATATTTGGTATTTTTAATGATTATAATTTTCGCTTTTAGATGATGGACAGTTGGGCACACCTTGATTTGATTTCATCGTTTTTCCCTTGGTGTCAATTGGGTCCATCGTCAACATCTACGACTCCCGATGTTGGATTTTAATTTCCCTAGTTGTTGTCGTTGTATGCCCCCCATTTTTGGGATAATGCCAAAGGGGGAGAGATAATGATAATAAATAGGGCAAATGAAAATTTAACTCAATTTCCAAGAATCTAGTTTGATATGTTAGATTCAGGGGGAGTTAAGATATATATAAGGATTTTCAAAATCCGATATTTCAAAAATCGATTCTCTATATTTATCTTACTTGTCTGATTGATGCAATTCATATATATTCATTTTGGAATTAACGTGTCATCAATACAGGGGGAGTAAGTATTTTTCATTTGAATCATTATTTTTGATTATTATTTATGTTGGTTTGTCATCACCAAAAAGGGGGAGAATGTTGAATATTGGACTCCCCGGATTTGGTTTTGGATGATGAGCAAACATAAATAATTCATGAACTAACAATTTGTGAGCGCAGTTTTGGAGATCGTCGCCAAATTCACGAGAACAATCAAAGCGACTTCTCAAGACTTCTCAAAGCACGTATTCATTGCCTAAAGCTTCGTTGAAGCTCTTGGACCGTTTTGGAAGTCATGAAGAATTGATCGAAGCTTTCGAAGACCGTTCCTTAAGGTTTTATTTATAGTCTTTTAGCTTTGATCTATAGAATATTAAGCCTTGAGTATATCTTACGATTCTATCTTCATAACGCTCATATCGTAGCTCTAGGATCTTAGTACAAGTTCATTCTAACTTCCTCGAAGCGTCGCGCTTCGATTAGGACTTGTTTGTGCATGTTAGTTGGTACAAGAAGAAGTACTGACCGACTAGATGGTGATCTAGTCGGTCAGCAACGCTTCTTGGACCGACTAGTTTGCTTCCTTAATTTCCTGCACCTTACTATTTACAGTTAGTCGGTCTACGTTGACTCACCGACCGACTAGTTTGTGAACTAGTCGGTCAGTGATGCTTCTTTGACCGACTAGTTGTGATTTACTGTACATGCCAAATTTCTCCTAAGCTACTGTTTATCGTTAGTCGGTCTAAGAACGTTTGGTGACCGACTAGTTGACAATCTAGTCGGTCAACTTTTGTTCCTGGACCGACTAAGTCAATTTGTATTCAGACTATTTCATTTTGCCTCTTAGTCGGTCTACGTTCACTGACTGACCGACTAGTTGTGAAACTAGTCGGTCAGAATGTCTTCTTCGACCGACTAGATTTCTAGGTCTGAATTTCTATCTCTTCTCAGTTCCTCACTTAGTCGGTCCATGTTATTTGACTGACCGACTAGTTGATGAACTAGTCGGTCAGTGGTTGTTCTTTAACCGACTAGTTGCCTCGGATTTCTATCCGTTGGGAATTGACCTAACTTGTTTTTATGGGACCCTATAAATACGAACCTAGGTCATTTCTCTCTAGGTTAGAGCTGCCATTAAGAGATTCATTGAGATTAAAAGAGATAGCCATTCTCACTCATTTCAAAAGCTCTCTTCCTCACAAGAAACCCATTCTCTCACTTTCTAGATCTAGAATCCATATTGAGAGAAGCTTGTTCTTGGTGAGCTCTTCAAGCTCTTGTTTGATTCAAGTCTCCAAATCACTCCTAGGCACCTATTGCTGGTCATTTCCTTGGTGCTAGGTCTTGGTGACTTCATCTTCCTCAAATCCTTCCTTTCACCTATTTGGTAAGAAAAACTCAAGGTATAGGATTTTGTGGTAAGATTGTTTATTTCATTATAAACTCATTTATATTGCTTGTTGATTCTCTCGGTTGTGAGAAGGTTGTGATCCCGGGTTGTGGGATTCACTATTGCCATTGCATGTATGATTTGATCTTGTGAAGGTTTTTCACAAGATATCATAGTGGAAATCTTGGGTTAGGGTTTCTAACCTAAGTATCCGGAGGGGATCCGGGTGGTTGGGACGTAGGATCACCGGGAACAAGTCGGGGAGACTTGGGTGGATCCGAACCCAGTAACATCTTTTGTTAGCATTGTTAAATTTGTTGTTGTCATTCAATTTAAGCTTCCGCAAATTGATTTGGTAGTTGTTTGCACTATAATTAGGAATTATACTCCTTGTTATTTTTAAAGTACTATTCACCCCCCCCCCCCCCCCCCTCCTAGTACTTGTGCAGTAGCTTGTAGGGCATTACACCCTTTTCTCGTACTTCCCCTTTTTCGCCGCCTCTTGTATCGGCTCCTCTCGTGGGGCGTAGGTGAGGACTTCCATTTTAGGGACGGCTGGCTTAGCGTAGGTGGTGCGCTCCTTGCTTCGAGGGCTTCTCTCCCTAGGCCTCTTGTCTCGGGGCTCCTGGCGGGGGGTTCCTGAGCTTGATTTTTCCCACCTCGTGTCTCTGCGATGGGAGGGGGTGCTTTTGGCATTGGCTCCGGTCGGTTCTTCTACTTCCTCAGATGAAGTGAACCGATCGGTTATGTTAAGCATTTCTGCAACTGTATTAAGAGGAACTGGTGAAGGGCCCTCCTCAGGTGCTTGTTCCTGACTGCTTGGGTGAGCGCTACTATGATGGTCACGTCCGATGTCTACTCCACGTCGAGCCTCTCTTCGTTGAATCTAGGAGAAGAAATCTCGGATTGACTCGTTCTCATTCTATTTGGGCGAGAAAAGGTGGGACGATCTCTTCTTGGTCGTCATCCAGCGTCGAATTGTTTGCAGAATATCTCAGCTAGCTCATCGAATGAGCCGATGCAGCAGCGGGGCAGCCCTTCGTACCAGCTTTCCGCCCTCTTGGTCAGGGTGGCATTGAAAGCTCTGCAAATGTACGGCTCGTGGGCCCCGTGGAGTAGCATGACATTCAAATACTTTTGAATGTGCGACCATGGGTCGCCTCTGCCATCATAGGCTGGTAGAGCTGGGAGCTTGAATTTGGGAAGAGAAGGAGCGGAGAGGATATTCTCCTTTAGAGGAGTCTTCCAAATGGTGGATTGGACCAGCACGGATCCTCCTACTCCGGCTTGCGAGAAGTTGACTCCGGGGGATCAATTCAGAATCTCCTCCTCCCTTGTGACTCCACCTGCAGTGTTTAGCAGGGTATAACCCGGAGGAGCGTCGTATATTACCTGATCCAGGATGTTACGGGTCGTTGCTCGGTAATTGGAGTGGGTGGGTTCCCGCTGAGGTACGAAAACTCGATTATCAACTCCTGCTCAGTTGTATTGGGGGCGGGGGGTCGAACCGTCGAGGTTGATATCCGCCCTTGGGTCCCACAGATCTTGGAGGTATGTTGAACCCCTTGTTGGCGTTAGGTACGGATTGGGGGGAGGTGGCGATGCATTCACGGGGGATGGGCTCTCCAGGTTCTGGTGTACCAAAGCCGCCAAAAGCTCATATCAACATGCGCAGTGAATTAGTTGAATTCTCTCCGAGTTATCCCGGGCTCGATTGCCTCCTCCGTTGGTCGAGGCAGGGGCTTGATAGAGTCCGTGGCGTCCTCCAACAAGACGTTGTTTGCTCTTGGCTTCTCCTTCGAACCTTGGACCGGTCTGACGTTACTGGGTCCAGCTACCATAGCTTTTGGATTACTGTGGGATGTCAAGCTGGTTAACGTTTCCCACAGACGACACCAAACTGTTAAGGCCAAAATTGACCAGGACAGTTGTCAAGCTCGCGGGTACTCGAAGCACTAACCTGGAGCCTGGTCAGCCTCTGAAGTGGGATCCTCAGTTGGAAGAACCGGGGTCGGTGGTAGGAAGTTGATGATGGTACGACTGGCAATCAACCTAAGAACGACCGTCGGATCGGTCGTTCGAGGTTGAAGAGCTCGATATCGACCTTGAGCGCTGGATGGCGATCGTCGATCTGCACCATAGGGAGTCGTTAGGGGGGTCGGATCTGGGTTCCGACCCAAAACCCCTCCGATGCTTAAGTCAGTAGGGAACTTAAGGAAGAGAGGGAGCTTGGTGTAGCTGAGATCGACCCACGGAGGTTCATATCTAGACTGACGACATAATCTCAATTTTTGTATGGTGAAAGTAAGAAGATAAAGTTTTATGTATCAGATCTCGTACCTTGAAGATGGGACCATCCCCTCTATTTATAGAGGTTCGGAGTCCCTTTAGAGACGTTGGGGAGATAACAGTATCCCATAATGGGGCCACGATTTTCCACCATAAATGGGAGTAAACGTTACCCACGTCCCCGAAATTCCCGAGCCCGCCATCAATCTCATGTTCATGTGAAGCGGACCTAACGGTCGACTGGCCATTCGGGCGTTGACCGAGTCGTTACCAGGCTGCTATGTTGGGCCTGGTGGGCCTCGGTCATTTGTCGACTGAGTTTCCTTGATTGTCGGTCCAATGACTCAACAGTATAACTATGAGGCTAGCTATTATTATCTCAATGAAAGGTCAATGTATACTAATATATCGTAATATCAATATCATGTCTTGATATATCATCGACCGGGAGCATTCTGGATTAAGTGGTTTAATTTGGCATTATTATCATATCTCATTATGATCAAAATATACTCGCACAACCTAAAGACTTTATCAATGCAATTATATATTTTATGCATCTATATACGCATATATATAAGAAAATCACACTATAAAGAATAGTAAATATCATACTAATATTTCTAATAAGATATGTTAGTTACACTAATTATCTTAAGGGAATTTAATTCCCAACAAGTAAAAAGGAGGCATACAATGTGTTGACATCTTGTTTACTAGAGGTTGGGAGTCATTCATGGATTATGGATTCTAATGCATCATTCCATATGATGTTGAATAATGAGTGTTTCTCTACCAATGATAGGAAGGAAGATGGTTCGATACTTATGTGTAATAATTAGACATGTAAGGTTGTTAGTATTGGTTTAGTGGGAACGGGATGTTTGATGGCATATTGTGTACACTCACTAACGTATGACATGATCTTGAATTGATGAAGTCATTGATTTATTTAAAGGTGTTTGATTCTTTGGGTTGCAAGACGATGATTGAAACAGAGATTCTAAAAATATCAAATGGTTCAATTGTGATTATGGGAGAAGCAATAGTCAAGAATCTATATTTGCTAAAGGGGATTACTATCATGTGTGATTCTAACAATAGAGTGGAGAGTTCTCAGAATATTGATTTGACCTAGTTATGACTGCTTAGGCTTGAGCATGTTGCATGAAAAAGTTTGGAAACTTTGAGGAAGTGTGATCTAATCAAAGGAGTGAACTATAAAGAGCAGAAATTTTATGAGGTTTGTATCTTGGGGAAGTAGATGAAAGTAAATTTCAGTGAAGAGAATCATGATCCACGAGGAATTCTTGAGTATGTGCTCATCGATATTTAGGGTCTTGCACTAGTTTATTCTCTAGATAGAGCTTGGTATTTATACGGTTAATTAATGATTTCTCTAAAACATTTAAGTGCATGTAATGAAAGAGAAGTTACGTGGGTTTGAATGTTTAATGATATCCATTAACATGATAAATGATTGATGGTTAAATTATACCATTAGAACTACTTGTCACACCATCATCTTGTACTTGCATCAATCAAATTAATTCGTTGACAGGGAAAAAAACAGCTAAGAATTTTGGAGAAAACGAACTTATATATTTTGGTAGACCTATAAACAGAAAAGTTATTGAAATGTGATTTGTGAAATTAGTCATAATGTCATCTCTTACGCGGTCAAAATTGGTGAAATGTCCCGGTTATTTATTCTTTAAATTTTACTAGAGGACCTAATATTTTGAGGTTCTAATGTGAAATAAAGTTTAGGATGATCTTTAGCAAAAATAATGGTGTAATATTCATCAACTGGAATTCCTTATTAAACTACTAGTCATAAGTCATGACCCGCGACCATAGGGTATGTGGCATTCATAATATTCATCGAAAAAATATGACCAATTTTTTAAAATCACCCCGAAAAAAAATTGTAAACACCTTCAAAATATTCCCCTCTTCCGAAAAAAATTTTTACTACATTCAAAATAAAATTTAGTTCTTCCAACAGAATTTCTTTCCTTTCGAAGTTTAGTTCCATCCAGATTTAGTGCCCATCAAAATTAAAAATTTTAGTTCCATTCAGATTTGATTCCACCCACAATTTTAAATTAAAATTTAATTCTTACCAGAGGATTTAGTGCTCCCAAATTTTTTTGTTAACCCCCAAATTTAGTTTATCTAGATTTTGTTCCCTGAAAATCTAAAATTTAATTCTATAAAAATTTAGTCTAGATTTAGGTTCCCCAAAAATTTTGGATTTTCCCGAAAAAAATTCCCACCTAAAATTTTAGTGTTTTCATTCTAAAATTTTCACAAACTCTAATACTAAACATTAATTTCTTAAGATTCAATTTTTGCCATCTTTCCACCCACCTTTTTGTCCTAGTTATCAACTATATTCAAAAACATACATCAATTGTATAATTGATTAATATTCATGCATTGCTTGGATATGACTAAGACAAGAAAATCATAAATTTCAAATTTCTACTTAGAAAAGAAAATTTTAAGAACAAGATTGTGAAGAAATTTTAAATCTATATTGCATTTGACAACTGTGTTTGAATCGTAGGGCTAACCAGGACAAACTTACTAGGACAAATAGGTGGATAGGAGGATGGTTGAGATTTAATCTTGGAAAATCAACTGTTGAGATGAGAGTTTGTTAAAATTTTGGGAGGGAAAACATTTGAATTTTGGGGAGAACTTTTTGGAGAAATAAATCTCCATTTAATTTTATGAAATTCGAGATCTTTGAATTTAAGAGCTATTGGAAGTTGAACAGTCATGCAATTATGTGATTTAATTTACAATATTTATAACAAAAATAAGGAATAGTTATATTATCAATGAATTATATGTTGCATGTTGAAATCATCCTTACGCGCGGGCACGCTTTCCCGCTAAAATTTTTACGCTAATTTGTTGTTCCGCGCCGAATTTGTTATTCTGCGCTAATTTGTTGTTACAAACCAAATTTGTTGTTCCATGTCGAAGGCGCCTGCACCGAATTTGTTGTTCCACGCCGAAGGCGCCCGTGCCACTATACGTGAATTTGTTGTTCTTTCAAATTTTGGTTATGGAAATAATTTTTTGGAGAATAAAGATTTTGCGGGGAAAATCTTAAGTGAACCGTGCCAGTGAAATTTAATCTTGAGGAATGAATGGTTGAGATGAGATTTTGTAAAAAGTGTTGGAGATAAAAACATTTATGGGAAAATGAAAGTTCTCAGAGAATGAAAGTTTCTGTGGAAATGAAAATTTTTGGGGAATGAAAGTTTCTTAGGACTCTACATTACAATTGACAACTGTTTTTGAATCCTAGGGCTGACTAGGACAAGCTGACTAGGACAAACATGGTGATAGAACGATGGTTGAGATTTAATCTTAATAAATCAACGGTTGAGATTCGAGTTTGTGAAAAGTTTTGGAGGGAAAAACATTTCTGTGGAAACGAAAGTTTCTCGGGAAATGAAAATTTTTTAGGAATGGAACTTTCTAGGGAATAGCAGAGTACACGCAATTAATGCATTTGAGAAAAAAACTATAACTTGCACTTAATGTTGCAGATCGAATACTGTTGCAGATCGAATGATCTCTCGCTTAATACGGGGCCCACCGTCTCTTCGATGCCTGGGGCAACAAAATAAGAATAATTTCCCGTGTCGAAGGCGCCCCGCTAAATTTTTTACGAGAATTTGTTGTTCCGAGCTGAATACGCCCGCGCTGAATTTGTTGTTCTATGCCGAATTTGTTGTTCCGCGTCAAAGGCGCACGCGTCGAATTTGTTGTTCCGTGTCGAAAGCGCCTGCGCCGAATTTGTTGTTCCAGGTCGAAGGCGCCCGTGTCGCTAAATATTTTTACTCTAATTGTTGTTCCGCACAATTTTGGCTGTGGAAATTGATACGCCCATCCTAGAGCAGCCCAAACGCAAGCGGCCCAAGCCCACGCTGGAACCAAGAGGCCCCCAAAAGAAGTCTGGGCCAACCGTCGAGACCCTCATGAGGACCCGGTATCGGGTCGGCCACGATCGGACGTGCGCTCGGTCAACCCACATCAGCGAGAGTTAACCGCTCCTCAAAACACTCCCCCTTTATGACCATTAAGGGACCTCATTAACCCACCTTCATAGCACATGAAGGTGCCTTAAGTGAGGCGGATCATGGAGGCAGAAAAGGAGGGAGTGGAGGGGAAACGGTTGGGGGAGAATCCCTATATAGGGACTCGAGGGGGGACGAAGAAAGGGACCTGCCCCCGGATACCAACAGAGGGAGGTATTCTTCTCAAAGACCTTGTTTTCCATTCTGCATTCCCTCCACTAGCTCGGTCCGAGGATATGTGTATCGCCACACTGTGAGCCGTTCCGGTCCTGCCGTGTACCTTTCATATCCGTTCTGACGTAGGCATCAGAGAGGACTTGGCCGGAACCAAGGTCCGGCCCCCCTTATGAGCTCCTTCGTCTGTCCTGGTCAAGCAGATCCTCCCGTGCCGAGGCGACCCCTCAGCGCAGCATCTTCCGAAGCCAGGCAAACTGGCGTAGAGCCCGCTTGCCCCCGACGAGCACCTTTGTCAACCGAGGCTGAGCATTCTCCACGGTGCAGAGGCCACCCCTCCGCACCCCTTGACCAAGGCTTGGCGCTCTAGCCGATGAGCTCAATCGCCCTCAACATACAGAGCCTGCAATTCCCAGAGCTGGCGTGAGGATCCAAGCTACCTCTGTTAGGCGATCGCACGCTTGACGGGATCCAGAGGTTTTACATGATCCCTTGATCACGTTGACCATCCAACCATTGGTCAACGATTCTGTGGTGAGAAAACACCCGTAAACATCTCGCGCCGTCTATGGGAACGAACAAAACCCCACGTCGAACCACCACATCGACAAAATGGAACCGATTTGCAATGGCACGGGGCGCATGCCTCCCATCCACGAGGAAGGCGACTACGACCCGCCTGAGAACCAGCAAAGCCACACCACTGGAGGGACTGGTGAATCACGTTCGGTGACCCAAGAGCAGCTCCGCCTCTTCACTCAGGAGACCAATGCCCATCTCCAGACATTGGCTGTGACGATTCAATAGCTCGTGAGCGGTATGTTCCTGCCAGAAGAGGGGGCAACAACCGTACCTGATCGGGGGTCCGTCGACCTCTACACTCGGCTGTGGTCACTGACCATGGTGGCGAGGGTGCCAACCCCCAACGAAGGTTCACTCTGTCTAACTTCGTTCCAGTGCGATCCCTCACACCCACCTCGCTTCGGGATGAGGCTGGGGGAGGACCCCGGACTGGCTGAAGACGAGTCAGCCACGGCTTCGTATCGTCGACCATGCTCGACGAGCCAGGGTCACCCGATTGTCAAACCAACAGGGACCAAGCCAACCGGAGTGAGAGCCCCCGTCGGAGGAGACAAAGAAGCTGGGAGTACCGTCGCAAGAGGAGAAGCTCTCGGCGACTGATGCCTGCCCTGGGCTCGAATAGGCCCTGAGCAGACTCCCCCCGTCCCCGGGTCAGCTTTCCTCGATGACTCGACCTTCATGCAGACGCGAGGGGATGTCCAGGGCTATGGCGACAACCGTTGACCGTTATCCAAGAGCATTACCGATGCACGAGTCCCCTCCAGATTCAAGGTGCCAAATTTGGAAAAGTACGACGGCACAGGGGACCCGGAAGACCACGTGATGGACTATGAGGGAGTCATGGCATTCCAAGGCACCGACGATGCCTTTCTTTGTCGAGGTTTCTACTCCACCCTCCAGGGATCTACCCGGAGCTGGTACCACAGCCTCCACAACCTATCCATCGACAACTTCAAGGATATTTCCCAAAAATTCTGCAAGCAGTTTATAGCCGACTGACGGGTAAAGCCGGACTCTGAGCTCCTCTTCAATGTGGTGCAAGGCCCTGGGGAATCCTTAAGAGACTACATGCACCGCTTCAACGCAGAGTGACTGAATGTAGAAAGTTACCCTGAGATGGTCGTGAAGACGGCCTTGAAGAAGGGGCTCCGCCACAGGGGCCTGAAGAAGTCGTTACACAATGAGCCCCGAGAGACCTCGCCGAGGTGATAGCCTGAGCAGAACGCTATATGCTGACAGAGGAAAGCACTGGCTGTAGAGGAAGGGAGTCGCCCAGTGGGATCAGACGAGGCTCCAAGCGGGACGAAAGCGAACGCCGCGAACCTGACGAACCCCGGCGGGAGAGAAGGCCAATGGAAAGCAACACAGGGAGGAGGCACGACCCCCAGGCTGAACACTACCCCCAGACGTCGTCCTTGCACAGGCTCAAAAAGAGGGGCACTTTGGTAGACCCCCTCCGAAGATGAAGAGAGGCAGAAGGGACGAGGAGAAATATTGCAAGTACCACAAGGACAACGGCTATGACATTGACGACTGCTGGCACTTGAAAAAGGACATAAAGAAATTGGTCAGCCGGAGCCACCTGAAGAACTTCATCGACGATCTGACCACAACCCTCAGAGAGGGGACATCCAGACAGATGGACAAAGGAAAGAAGGTAAATGTCATTCAGGCAGCTATGTGCATCATCGAGTGAGGGGACGAGACAATCAGCCGTAGCCTCACCCTGGCAAGATTAGCTTGCCCTCACCTTCCCCGTTTTATTTTCTTCCAAATGTACACCCGGAATCCAATGAATGAAATAGTAGTCCGTGTTAGTACAACTCTGCTATCTCTCAACATATCTAGCTCGACGATCGGCCACAAATCAAGGGGGAGTTTCCCCCCGGCGGACCTATCGTGCTGATCGACCATAAGGCTCGGGGCAACTTCCCCAGCGGGCCTATCGCACTGATCGACCGTAAGGCTGGGGGAAACTCCCCCAGTGGGTCGATCACGCGGGTCGACCGTGAGGCTGAGGGCAACTCCCCCAGCAGGTCGATCGCACGGGTCGACCGTTAGGCTGGGGGAAACTCCCCCAGTGGGCCGATCCATCGGTCTACCGTAAGCCTGGGAGTAGCTCCCCCAGCATGTTGACCGACTCGACCGTCCATAAGGCTGGGGGCAACTCCCCCAGCAGGCTGGTTCATCGGTTGGCCATAAGCCTAGGGGTAGCTCCCCCAGCTGACCAACCGATCCGATCGACCGTAAGGCTGAGGGCAACTCCCCCAGCGAGTCGATCACCACGACCGTCCGTAAGGCTGGGGGCGACTCTCCCATCGGGCCGATCTGTCGATCTACCGTAAGCCTGGGCATAGCCCCCAGCTGGTAGACTGACCCGAACGGCCGTAAGGCTGGGGGCAACTCCCCCAGCGGGCTGATCCATCGCTCTACCATATGCCTGGGGGTAGCCCCCAGCATGTAGACCGACCCAACTGTCCGTAAGGCTGGGGCAACTCTCCCAGCAGACGAGAACATCGATTGGACGTAAGCCTGGGGATATCTCCCCCAGCGGCCCAAACGAGCTGATTGGCCATAATGCTGGGGCAGCGCCCCAGCAGGCCGATCCCCCGACCGCCAGTAAGACTGCAGGCAAGCCCCTCTGCAAGGTGATCGTCCAATCGGCCTAAGGATCGCGGACGAGGGCAAGCCTTCAGCGGATCTAACAGTTGGTCGACCGAGAACACACCCTAGGCACTGACTCATCGGGCTAATCGACGTGAGGTTCCAGGGACCATCAATCCACACAGCGGATGGCAGAAGGTCAGCAATGGATCAACCCCCCAGGTAACCCAAACACCACTGTCGTCCTCAAGACCAATGGTCTTTACCCACCGTGAAATAGCTCAATTAGTGGAGAGCTAGAGACGGAGACAACCCAGAAAATGATCGGCGAAAACAAAAAAGTACTGCATAAGGAAAAAGGCAAAACGTGAAAAGGTACAAAGGCCCGCAAAATAAATTATATATTACATCCAAAAATTGCTTCTTGTTACAGGGCAGGGGAGGGTACACGAAGATGGGGGATCATCGCCTAGGGGGCGGGGCCCGGGATAAGGCATCCTCCGGGACCTCGCCTTACTCGGATCGAGGATGCTCCTCGGGACCTGGCGGGTGACGGGGAAGCGCCTGCCGGACACGTTCCTCGAACCTCTGAAAGGAGTCCCAAAAGACCCTCACGATCCGAGGGGCCAAGAGGTCCTCGTAGGAATCGAAGGCCTCCTTAAGGGCCTCCGCAATCCGCGGCCTCAGGACCCCCTAATAGCCCCTCTCCACCTCCTCGACGAGCCGGGTGGGGTGAGCTTGCCGCAGGGCTGCCAGCTCAGCCCAGAGCTCGTTCCTCTCCCGGCGGAACGTTTCCTCCGCCTCCTGGGCAGACCTCTGAGCGTCGGCCATGGCCCCCTACAGGTCCATCACCTCGGAGGTGAGCTCGTCCACCCGATGCCGTAGGTGGCGAGCCTCCATGCGGGATTCTTCGGTAGCCACCTCGGCCGCCCCGGCCCTCAGGCTTTCTCGCGCTAAGGACTCTTCGAGATTGATCGCGTGGGTCGCGCGGCGATGTACCTCTACGGCCATCACGGTGGCTTGATGTAATGGCCCAAGTGCCATATACATGGTGTATATGTTTGTGCTCCAGGGTGTGTGTATGTGTATTTACATGTGTGTATATATGTAGTGTAAATAGTAACTATGTAGCGTGTATAGTAATTATCTATTGGTTGCTTACTTATATGCCTATATGGATGGATGGATGCCTATATGAATGTGTTTTCAGATATATATGGTTGCTTGAATGAAGATGTCTTTGGTGTATATGTGGTCGATAATATGTGTAGTAGTGCATATAATAAATTAGTGCTATGGTTGTATGTCTTGTAGTAAATATTGTTGGTATGTAATGTATTTGTGTACTAGTACTCGTTGTATATGATTATTCGCAGGATAGTTTATTAATGATGGGTGACCCTCTTGTATGAATGGCATGTTTGTAATGGTTATAAGTGGGTGTGCATAGAAAATTGGTAGTGTGTTTGGTAGTCATGGTATTTAATTATTGTATTATTTATAGTTGTGATGAAATTGGTTGTATTAGTTGTTTATTAATGGGGAGTGTGTATGGTAAAGTAGTGTTTGTATGAATATTAATGTGATATGTGTGTGATTCGGATTTGTGAATTATTACTATTATGGATTATTATTAGTATGGATTATATTATGAATGATTCTCTTAAGTGATGGCATTATTGTATTTAAGTTGTAGTTTATGGGCATAGCAGATGTGTGTGTGTAGAGTGGTGGGTGTTTAGTAAATAAAGTAGTATGTGTGTAGAATGAGAGGGAGTGTATTAGGAAATGGTGTAGTGTAAGGAGAGGGCTTAGTGTGAGTAGGGTTTGGTTTAATGGTATAGTTGTAATTAGTGGGGAGTGTATGTGTGTATAGTAGAAGAGTGTGTAAAGTAATGTCACATTTGTAATTAAGTATATGTTTGTGCATAAAGGAATGGTAAACTTGTAAATAAATGGATGCTTAGAAGAAATATCTTTCCTTCTTAATTATTTCTCATTCTTCTACATTCTTCTAAATTCTTCTCATTCTTTCCTTCTCTTTTTCTTTTCATTTCCTTTTTCTCCATTTTTCTTTCATTGGGGGGAGGGGGAATTTTCTCATGCGCAAAAAAAGAAAGAAAGAAAGAAAGGGAATGAGAGAAGAGAATGAGGGAGGAGTGATGGATGGAGAGAATTAAGAAGAAAGTTTTAAAGGAAAGAGAAAGAGATAAAAGGAGGAGTCATCCAATTTTAAGGAGGTAGGATTCTATCACCATATAGTTGTTATTCATAAATTTCATCCAAGCAAGCTAAGATGTTAATTTTAATTAAGGAGATGCAATTCTTTTCATGCAATTAGTTCTATGTTGTCTTCAATTGAATTATGAACAATCATGTTATGAAAATTAATCATGAACAAGCATTCTTTTCATGTTAAGAATATTAATCAACATGTTACAAGTTGTTATCTTTATGGGAAATTTTAGTGTAATTTGTGTTAAAAATTCCATTTTGGGAAGTATTATTATGTGGGTTCCATAAAGTTGGTATCTTTTTGGATGAAATTCCTTGTACCTTTGTAAAGCTAGAATTTTTGTATAGATTCCCATGTCTCTTGGCTAAGACTGGTATTTTTCCTAAGGAACATTTTGTGTACTCTTGTAAAGGTTGCATTTTTATGTTGGATGTTTAAGAAAGCTCACATCTTTAAACTAGGCCTTGAGCATTTTTAATTGAAACCACTCCTTTAATATGGATCCTTAAAATTCACACTAGTCACACTAGAGTATTTATTTATAATATAACTTCATGTTTAGCTTCCATAATATAGCTTCATGTCGCATCTTGTTTATTAAAATTGTTATTAACTACACTTAAATTACATGGATGTTGGGAATTATCATTGTGATTACTTTAGAATTGCTCAAGCTTACATGTTGAAGAGAATTTTCTAAACTTGCTATTAGCTTTTAAAAGATTGCATTTTTGTAGTTAATGCTGCATATGATATTGTAGATTTATGAGGCTAGCATCTTGTGGAGCATGGTTTATATATAGCTAATTGCAAATTGTCTCTAACGCAATTCCTTACAAGTTTGCATTTTGAAGGGAATGTCTAATTAGAATTGTTAAAGAAAGTAGCTTTACATGACTTTGCTAGGTGCCGTTGTTCTCTTTAATCATGGGATCATTTGTCCTGTAATGGAGATTATATATACAAGTAAGAAATGTAAAGGGCATAAGCATGTTGGACTTGGAGGATGGGGTTGAGGGCATGATGTGGGATTTATTGATGTGCTTAATTAGGCTTGGAGGTGTGGTTGGCATGGTTTTATGCGAGATGTTATGGATCAAATGAGAACTTCCATTTATGGCTCTTTTCTTTCATGTTAAACAAGTGCTCTATGTTGGTATTGTTATTTAAAAGTAATTAGAATTGTGGTTCCTCATATTACTTCAATATAGTTCTCTGAATGTTGTTCCTCGTCTCACCTTAATGCAGAGTAATATAATTTCCTTAATATTGTATGCTCGTTTACTTAACTTAAATGCTAATTTTGAACATGAACTTGAAATATGCAAGTCTTTGAATGTTTAGATGCAAAGCTCATGTTGTATGTCTTTTTCATCAATTCTAATGTTGCATGCGATTTTGGTGTTGTTTAAATGCAATTGTTATGCACATTGGCTTTGTCCTCATGTCATTTGAATGTAGCTTAAATACAATCCTTTTGGTGTTGCATGCTAATTTGCTTATCTTCAACGTTAATAAATTATAGGGATGTCTCGGTCTGCCTCATGGCAGGTGAGCATCCTAAAATGGGGTTGGGGGAAACTTGAGTACCAGGTAGGCATATGGGATGGACTGCTGAGTTTGTGGGCCACTCTTGACGAACCCACAGAGGCAGGGAGTTGGTGCGGTTTTGGTTGAGTTGGTTGTGTTGGTGAACGGCTTCTTTTGTAAGAGCTTGTCTCGGGAAGTCGTAGCATTCCACCAACCTTACTGGATGAGGTCCATGCCTGTATGCTTACTCGATACATAGGTTTCCAATCAAATTTTAATTAAATGTTTAAATGCTTTAAATTTGCTAAGTATGTTTTTTTATTACTTCACCATGCCTAATGCAAGTTGTAACAATTTAAGGCGATGTACAAACTGTTGGCTTGTTGTCGTTCTTTCCTTTTGGCATGTGTAATTTTATTTTTAATGCAATATATCACTTTTGTAGTTGCCATTACATTCTGTAACGGCCGGTACTCGCTATTTGTTATACGGCTGTGCGTATAGCAATTTCGAGTACCTGATTAGTTTTATGCTTGGTATGTGAGTCGTGTCGTTGAGTCGATAGGGCCGTAGCACCTTGGTTGCATCCTTAGCAAGCCAACCCGAATTGTGCCCAACTTAGAATTACCGTCACCTTTGGACCCCGTACCCTTTATACGCTTTACGTGCACGTAGCCTTGTTCGTGCACGTATTTATTTTAGACCTTGTCCGTAACCGAACCCTATAGTGTGATATGTCGTTGTGACCCTCTCTGAGAGTATTAACATTATGGTGTTGATTCGGAACGTCATTTCACGGGTTGTTCTCCCACGATTTGACCTTATTTGACGAGACGTCACGATTTTCACTTTTGCCGTGAGGCCTTTCTATTTTTAATTTCGTTTCTTGTCGTCGAAATTGTGATCCGCCTTCTCCTTCTTCTGTCTCTCGTCGTCCCGGTCACCCCAATATTTATTTCACAATTTTAGGGCTCCGTATGACCCACTTTCACTAGTTCGCCCAATCCATTATAGTTAACCCTAAGTATTATTTATTATAGATCCTATATCTTAATCACTTGTAAACCCTAGCCATTTTGGAACCCCCCTTTAGCCGCACACAATCAGCACACCTTGTTTTGATGGGCTCTTAAATTGATATAGGAGATAAAGCCTATCTAGCCTCTAGCTTATAATAACAATGTTATAACCCTAGGCCCACATACATATACTAGCACCTGCATGACCCAAGCTTATTAGTTTCCCAGCCCGTTAGTCTAGCCACAAATGATATAGGGCCGGCCCTACACTTTTATATAATCAACCAAAGGCCCTAGGTCTTGTACAGCCCTCACCTATTCTATAATAGAGAATTTAGGGTTACTATTTATTTAAACCCTATTCACTTTCTCTCAGCCAAAGCCAACTAGCAGCCGCCGCCTCTTAAAACTCCGAGCGACTGCACTTCTCCCTTCGCGCAATCGACACAGGGGCTCTCCGACCAAACCACGTCTCTCCCGATGCCCCTACCCATCGCCGGAGCACCCACCAGCCATCACCAAGCCCGCGGCATCCTCTAAGAACGGCGCCGGCGATCGGACCCCCTCGTCGGAGTTCGCAGCCCAGCGCTGCAGCGGCACCGCCAAGCGCCAGTGACCCCCGTCGGCGTAAACCCCCTCTCCCTCTCTACTCACGGCGACACACCCCCCGCCCCGTTTTCCGGCAACCGCGCCACCCAGCGATCACCTCCCCATCCTCTTCAAGACGTCGTCAAGCCTCCCCATGGTTGCCGCAGCTTCCGGCCACCTCCACCAAACCCGTGGCCATCTCCAGCCAGTCCAACCACCACGCGCGCCTCCTCCTCTCCTCCCTACAACCCTAGCCGTTGATCAACAGATCTCCCCTTGGCCGAGAACCCCTTGCAATATAAACCGCTGATTTCATCATCCCTCTCCATTGCGGGCTCGCAAATCTGCCACATCCCTTATCGCACGGCCCCGATCTTCTTCTCCGTTTCTCCACGCTCCAAACCTTAGGTTTGGGGTTCTTTCGCCGTTTTCCGACGACTGGGACCTCGCCTTGGAGATCCATCGGTACCGTGAACACTCGGTCGGCCTACTCTTCGATTCGGCACCAAGAACAGCGTCTACGAACGTCGTTTGAAGTTTTGTCGCAGATCCGGGCGTCGATCGACCATTTCACACTTCCCGAGGGCGATCCGGTGACTTCTGCCACTGACGATCACCTCTGGGTACCCTCAGTCGCTGATTGCGACAACGTGGAGCTGACGGATCACTGATGGGAATCTGTGCTCCAGGCCTTCCACCCTTGACCTACCGTCGGGTGACGCGGCGTTGTGTCAGAATCGTCATCGACGGGAGCTTTCGCATCTGGCTAGGTAACGATTCTCTAAAGCCTTGCTGCTCTAGTAATTAGGGCCAACTTGCATGAAGTAACTCACATAGAATGAACCCATTAGAAGATCGCCTCGATCGATCAATGGACTTACTCTGCTGTGCACATAGGATAGATGGAATGATCGATCGAACTAGGCTGCATACCATAGGTCTGGTGACCCAAAGCGGGCCCAGTTAATCTGGCTTATCTTATGTCGTTGCCTGTGGATGTTAGAGTGCATGATTATGATGATAGGATTATCGTACAGGTTCCGTAGGTCCGTTGGTTGACCCAGACCCTGCTGGACTACATCCCTGCCGGAATCTTTCAGGCAAGAAATGAGACTTTAGTTACTGCTTTTATGCTTTTCTAGAATTGATGTTAGAACTACTAGATTTATTTCTGCAAAATACTTGAAAATGATCACATGTTATTTTCTGCTCGAACCCACTTTTAAGATGCAACTTACACGTCACATGCTAATTAATAAGCCAGACATTATAATCGTGTGGATCTTTGTAGAAGATCACAGGCGTGGGCCTCTCCTATACGGAGGTTGGCACTACTCTTGTGGAGCGTCTGCTGGCTAGCCCAGAGACGTCTCGCTTACGGACTTGTGGAGCGGTTGCTGGCTCATCTAGGAATGTCTCGCTTGCGGATAGTTAATCGATGACGGGGGTGACCAATGAGGACTGGTGCTCCCCAGCTTGGGCTCACCCGTGACGGGTGCGCTCCGGTTGATAACGATTTGTTTCAGATCGAGGACGGGGGTGACCATTGAGAACTGGTGCTCCCCAGCTTTGGCTCACCCGTAACTGGTGCGCTCCGGTATGATACGCCGTATCATTCGTGATCCTTGTCTTGTCTCGTGTCTATATGGAGCGTTTGTTGGCTCGTGTCCATAACACAAACGACTCGCGGGTGGGGTAGGACAAAAGAGTCTAGCTGGGCCTGGGGGGGTAGCTCCCCTCCGCCTACGCAGCTTGAGTCCTTAGGCTTTATCTTTGTATCGCAGTTGGTGCACTCATGTTTGCTTCGCAGGGATGCATTTCCGGTCGTTTGACCTTTTTCTAGATTTAGACGATCTGACCAGATGGACACCCCTGGCAAATTGACAGAACTACATGAACAACTCTTAGACGATCTGACCAGATGGACACCTCTAGCAGATCGATTAGAATAACCATTACTTATTTCCTGCTTTTTAGGACTGCCGGTGTAGTTGTCTTTTAAATTCCATTTAGAACTGCTATAATTGTATAACTGCATTAACTTATGGTCTCATTAGTTCGTTGCTGACATGTGTTTTGCACATGTCACAGACTTGACAGAGCTGCCACAACCTGAGGACCCCCCGCAGACTCTTTCCTCTTTAGTTGCCTCCGGTACGTACAGTTTTAGTCTTTATGTTAAACTCTTTGTTGGTTACCTTCTGTGTTTGAAAAATATCTTTTACTTCTATTTCTATTGTTTCATGCTAAATCATTCGATCGGACCTTCCCCTCCGCATCATAACTTGCCATGGATGCTTATTGGACCCCGAGC
>CM061133.1:114242160-114366092 GCA_030789695.1 Scilla litardierei | reverse complement strand
GCAGACCGGTCGGTCAAATATCCGGTGGGGGTTGTACATGACCTCCCTGTCAACGTAAGTGGGGTGCATCTGCCAGTGGACTTCGTCGTGGACATGTCTGAAGATGCGCACACCCCCATCATCCTTGGACGGCTTTTCATGGCCACTGTCGGTGTTTTAATAGATGTGAAGAATGGGAAGCTTTCCCTTAACGTCGGCAACGAAAAAGTCGAATTTGACTTGGGGTTGTCAATGAAGCACCCCAACCCCCCGGATGACCCAAGATGCAATCTGCTAGCGTTAGAAGAAGAGAGAGTTGTGGAAGCCGCGGCTTGGGAAATTCTTTCAAGGAATCCCCCCGACAGTTTAGGGGACCTTGAAGAATGTGACGGCCTGAAGAAAGACGATGTTGCTGGGAAAGCAGATGCGGCATATACGATCCCTCCCGAATTTCAGAAAGCTCCTCCGACAAGGAGGAAAGGGAAAGAGCCCATGGGGCTCACCAGTGACGAGATCTGAATCCTAAAAAGAGTGGCGGTAGACGCCAATATAAGGGAGAAGCCTCCGGATCCCGTCGACAAAGGAAGGGTCGTCGAGCAAGTTTTCTTGTCACCGCCGATGACACCGAAGGCCGTCAACTTTGAATCTGAAGCGATGACGATCTTAGGGCATCACCCCCGTCTGCCTTGAATATCATCTACGGGCGTCGAGCAAACGACGTTAAACAAAAGCGCTTCATGGGAGGCAACCCATGCTCTAAACTTTTATCTTCGTTTTAAGGATTTTTATTATCTTTATTTTTTCTATTTTAATAATTAAATTCAGCCGCGGGATCATCCGTCGAGAAACTTAGGCCATTGGTGAATTTTTACAGTAAACAAGCCCTTACCCGATCGGGTGACCACTCAACCGATCGGGTGAGACGTATCAGACAATGGCCGTATGTGCTCTCTAATGAACCGGTCGGGTGAGGCAAAGTGTGACCGGGTGGCAGACCGTTTGGGAACGGCTGAAGTCTCGGGAAAATTTTGAGAATTGATCAACCGATCGGTTGATTCAATGCATGGTCGGGTGATCGACCGGGTGAGCTGTACTAAAATTTCGGGAAAAATTTTGAAGCGGCGAACCGATCGGTTGAGTTATCAACCTATCGGGTTGCCTGTAGCCAATTTTCAGCAATATTTTCGACGTAATTGTCAACCGATCGGGTGAGTTTTCACCCGATCGGTTCGACTTAAACCCTATAAATAACCCAACTCCACCCGTTCATTTCCCCCTTGCCCGATCTCGATTCTCATCACCGTTTCAACTTCCTCTCCCTCCAACCAGCCTTGTTTCTCCCTCAACCGACCACACAACCTTCTCAATCGATCTCTCCCCTCTCTCTCTCTCTCTCTCTCTCTCTCTCTCTCTCTCTCTCTCCAATTTCACCCGCCTCCAAACCCTAATTTTCGCCCATTTCCCCCCATTTTCGAAAATTTGCTGAAAGTTGTTGTCGCGGTTTCACACTTCTCCCCATTGCGTTGCATTGGGACCTCCACGAGCAAGGATCTTCATCTCGCTTGGGTAACTTCGCTCCTTAGCTTGATTTTATATTTTGCCCTAGAATTTCAATTTGCTCGATTGCTTGTGTTAGTGTGCATTCATCGCATTTTGCATTCACTCACACACACACTCTCTCACATGGCCCGAGACCAAGATAAGGGTAATGGTATCATGCGAGAGGAGGGATTGTCTCGCAAGAGACGCAAGACCACACGTCCACCACACACACGCCCTCCTCCCGCACAGCCTACACAGCCCCAACCCCAACCTATCGTCCCAGTTGAGGACCCACTGATGGGCCCGCGTGGCTACCGCTTTAGGAACCAGGAGGATAAATATTTCTATCATAGACTTGATGCTCGGGGGCATCTATCGACCAAATTTACCCACACCCTATAGCTTATCGATCTCAGCGTATTCACCGAGGTCGAGATCCTCTTCGCAAATTTAGGTTTGTTAGTTTTCCTGAACGCTAGCGTCGTGTCCTACCCCGCACTCACACTCGAATTATTATCCACACTTGTCTGTGAGTCAGGGTCGGTCGTCATATTTTGGGTCCGTAATAGAACCATTTTCACCCACCTAGATATCATCAATGACATATTTGGTTTCCCCATCCTTGGGGACGACGCTATCTGCCCCTCCGGGTATCCCCCTGAATTTGACGTCGATCAGTTTTGGTTCCGCCTCACCCTTCACCCTGACTATCCCCGATGTAAGGCCAAGGCATTCTCCATCATTCATCCCATCTTCTGTCTGGCCCACCGAATCATTTCTTCCACGTTTTTCCCAGGGATGAGTCAGGCACCGTGACCATCCCTGATCTCTTCATTCTTTGGGCCATGACCTTCCCTTTCGTTCGGGGTGATGACGAGATTTCTTTTAGGGCCCCTACCATTCCCGTTCATGCCGGTGCTTGGCTTATTTCCAAGCTTCTAGAGATTAGCCGTGCCGGCAAGGGCAAGCTTTGTTGCGGGGGCCTTATCACGATCATAGCTTCTGCTCCCCGGTTCAACATTGTCATCCCCCGAGATCTTCCTACTGCCGCATGACCCTCAAGTCTAGATCTTGACGTCCTGTGGCATATTCACATGATTAAGCCCCGCCCCGATGACCATTTCACCTTCCATTACGGACACCCCCCAGCTCCCTATACCATTCTGCCTAACCCCGCTCGCATGTCTATTGTTTTGGCGGTAGATTGGACATTTCCTCCCGATCCCGAGTTTATGGAGGGGCTCCGTCTTCCATTCTTTCCCCAGGACGCACCCAGACCACCTTTCCCTGCTGCCCACTTAGGCGTGCATGATATCCCTGTGTCCCGGGGAGACCCTGGGGCTGGACCTAGTCATGCCATCCCGGCTTCTGTCCCGATCACCACCGTCTCCACCTCTCTGATACGTACCACCTCCTCCTCCTCATTTCGTCGAGCCGCTTCCACTCGCCTCCACCTTGAGGCTGAGTTAGCTTCATTGCGTGCTGCCACATCCTCTTCCACCTCATCGGTCCCATTATCTTCAATATTCACTCACCCACGTTTCCTCGCACTTGAGAGGAACGTGGCCGCCATCCTCCGCCTTCTCACTCATGTCCACGGACCTCCTCCACCCACGCCACACCCCTCACCACCACCTTCACCTCCTCGACGATTTTCACCTTCCACCACCGCATTGGTCGCCATTTCGCTCCCACTCACCGTCGTCACTTCCACACCACCCATCGTCCACACTTCCTCCACACCCACCGATCCATCACCCCGACCACTTTCTCCACTTTCTCCGCACACCAGTCACCTCACCCACCCACACCGCATCCCCCACTTCTTCCACCGAGGAGGACGAGGACGATTCCTCTCCTGCCTTTTGATTTCTTTTTTACTTTCTGACCTTCTCCTTGCATATCTCTGCATTTTCATGCGCATCGTCACGTCTAGCTTGGGGGATGTCAATTTTCCTGTGTGTCGTGTGTTGTTTTTCCTTTTATGTGTGTTTGTTATATATGTCGTATGGTGTGATTTTCTCTTTATTTTTCGGTTTCGTATGTGTTTTTTTCTTGTCTTTCATTTCTTTTTACGTCGGTGCGTATTCCCCCCATTTTCTTTGCCCTCCCGTATTTACTTCTATTACATTGAGGGCAATGCAAGTTTCAGCTTAGGAGAGTCGCACTTCGTGCGTCATTTGTGTCTTTTTCTTCGTTTCTGAGTCGTTTTTATCGTATTTTTCTTTTTCTTTTTCTTCTTTTTATCTCTTTCTCCTAGAGATGAACTCTATGATGAATTGCCACAAAAATCACACACACACACACCTAGCATGGCTTCGATAATCACTTTCACTAACACTAGGAAGTCGGGTCCTCTTGCATTTCATGCATCATGGGTCCACTTAGTTTTTTTTGTGAGTCATATGTCGTGCTTAGCTTTTTGGTGTGCTTCTACTTTGTGATTTTGATTTATATACCTGTCCAGGAATGACCCCCTAGATTATCATGCTTCGATTTGAATATGCGGTATTTGCCTCTCTTGTCTGTTTCTGTATGCATGAATATAAATATATCGTATGCTTCATGTCGCATGTGTCGGGATTCCACAATTAGGACTAGGATAACCCATTTAGCCTATGCTCTGATTAGCGAAATGTCTCCCTTGCCCAAGTGTTTAGATTTCGATATTCTTTCTTGTTTTACTTGGTGCAAATCCCCTCGTCGTGTACCGTTCTCCTACTTGGGAGAGTACACACGTGTATATACCCCAATATCCAAAAATTTCAAAAAAAAGAGAAAAGAAAAACCCAAAAAAAAGAAGAGAAGAAGAGAAAAGAGAAAAGAAAGAAAAATATATATATAAGTATAGCCAAAAAGCAAAAAAAATACTAATACCCAAAACCCAAAAAAATTACAGTGTGAATATTTTCTCTATCTACCGAGAATAAAGGGAAGGCTAGAATTTGCACCTAGTGTTCTACTCCACATCATCTCAACCCCCATCGCTTTCGAAAACGCTTGGAATAGGGAATTTCTAGCTATTACCTAGGCGATAGTGTGGTGATGTCCGAGTCCCTAGCTGTGGAGTCCCTGACACATGATACGCTTCGATTCTTATACTCTTCTCGTGCATGCTTGAGCTATATATTCACCGCTTATTCTAAATCGAATCGATATTTGGGTCATTTCTTGGATTGGTGTACATGGAGCTTATGGCATAATGTAGATAGCGACACCGTCTGCTAGCTTACGACCACACTCACTCGCGCTTCACCGCGTGGGCCCACGGCACTTGTCTGGACTCGTTTTCTCAGGTTTAGTGTGGTGATTTATCGTTTGGTCGCTTGGTGTGTCGTTTTTGATTTTGTTGGCCCTGACAAGCGATTTAGGATTTAGAGTTTCCTTTTTTCTCTCTTCCTCTCTATTTTCTCCCTCCGAGCTCCTACTCTCACTCGTCTTCCTTGAGGACGAGGAAGGGTTCAGCTTGGGGGATTTTGACGTACATTTATATTTCATATATTCATGCACGTCTTCTTTTGTGTTTTTTCGTTATTTTCTGTCGTCTCGTATCCGTTTTCTCGTATTTTCTTGTTTTCTTTCACTTTTCCCTGTTTTTGTGTGTTTGTAGGAGTTCGACCGCATAGGGGACACATAACGGCGATATCATGAGTCCCCGGAGCAACGGGAGGAGTCACGCGTGATCCAGGGGGTCAAACGACGAAGATCGCCACCTTTCGACCCCCACCCGATCGGTTGGACACAGCCAACCGATCGGGTGGTGCACGCGTGCACCACCCGGACAGCCGCTGAAGCAACCGGGCATCAAGAGACCGGGTCGCCGACCGGTTCAACCCAACATTTCTCTCGGGAAATTGGAGCTGAAATCCAACCGATCGGGTGATATTCACCTGATCGGTTCATTTGTAGCCGTTTCCTCGAAGAGATGACCCGGACAGCTCACCCGACCGCCAGCAGACTGTACCAAAACTTCTGAAGTTACTGTCTTTTGGGCAACAATTCCAACCGATCGGTTGATTTATCAACCGATCGGTTCACCCGATGAGCTCAAGATCCAAACGACGAGCAGCTTCCGCCAACCGACCGTGTCGACTGACCGAGTGAAGCCCTGAAGATCGCTACCGAAGTTCGCAGCAGGTCACCCGATCGGGTGATATTTCACCCGATCGGGTGATGTCGTTTTCTATATATAGAAGCCCTAGGTTTCCAGAAAACGAAGAGTTGTTATTTTTTACTGTTTTTCTCTCTTGTGCCGGCTGTAATTTTCTAGTTATTTGTAAGTCTTCTGATCTTTACCAAATTTTGATATTATCTTAATTGCATTACTAATACCGCATTTCTATTGCCCGATTATGTTTTTAACGGTCGATTTTCCTTTAGATTGCTTTTTAGTAAATATGTGTGAGTAGTTCCCTAATATGGGATTTTGGTGGAAACCCCTTCGTGGGTTCTCCCTATTGCGTCCATAGGACTAGGAAATCGATAAGGATTAGGAATCTATCGGTCACGCAGGGTGTTTCATTGTCATCGGCGGGAAAAAGACCGCCTTTGACCGTTGGGCCAAGGGGGAATAAACTTGGTGGTTGACTCCCTAGCCATAGCTCACGCCCTTAGCGTAGACATCGAATCCTAGTGCGCGGGAGTGGCAGGATGAGATGTTGGGAATTATCGTTGCGAGCTTAGTGCTCCCGGGTCGGTCAGTGTTAATGGACATGGGAATGCCTACTGACCGAACCCGGGTAGTCGGGCGTATCATCCTGGGCACCGACCAGAATATCGGGCCTATGGGAAGCTGGTATCACTCTTAGAGGCAACGCCTCACCATTAGACCCTAATTCTGATCGTTATCCCATCCGCCGGTCGCATTAGCGAGAACCACATGATAGGGTGGAAACCGAAGTCCCGGGGTTTTTCTTTATTATTGTTTAATCCCTTACCTACGATTTGTGACAAACCATTATTCGATCCAGGCTAGCTCACCCCTGGGGTGAATTTGGTTCCTTTCTGACACAAGCACAATCACGCCTCCCCGTGTTTGACCCCCAAGCCACACTACAACACCGTGTGCTTGCGGTTATAAATATTTAAATCTCACGCCCCCAATCATATTATTACACACACGTTGCACATCAGGCGCGTAAAACGCGGGGGACATCAGTATCTCCAAGTGATGAGATGAGCTTTAGAGCACTTGGATGTTTTCCATTAAGCTAAGCTTCAATGCATGAAGAGGATTTAGAGCTCTTTGAGGTAAATAAGAGAGTTTGAGAGTGGCTTAATCAATCTCTAATGATTTGCAATAGTTCCAAGAAGTTCTAATGAACTCAACCCTCTCCTATATATAGGAAGCCCAAAGGAACCATCAAACCCAAGAAAAACCCCCAACAGATTAAATCTGCAACGACTAGATTTTCTCAATTTACGCTTCCGACAGTCGACTGATGAACAACTGCCAGACGACTGGTCAACGGCTATAAAAATCCCAACGGCTATAATCTGAGCCAGGAAAGGCGACTGTAGAAGACTACACTTACACCTGTAAATGAGCATGCACATATATATATATATATATATATATGTGTGTGTGTGTGTGTGTGTGTGTGTGTGTGTGTGTGTGTTGACTAGGACAATTCGGATGGATCAAACATGCGGATCCATCCAAGTTGAATTTAAATCTAGACAATGTAAATAGAAAATCCGACCGTTGGATGTCTTCTAACATGTCTAAACTAGCTCCAAACAAAATTTCAAATAATTTGGACATGTTTTTCCCATGCATCAAGTGGTTGCAAAATTAGCCGATTTTATAACTATTCAAAAACATCGATTTTGCAACCACTTGATGCATGGGCAAAACATGTCTAAATTAGTTGAAATTTTGTTTGGAGCTAGTTTAGACATGTTAGAAGACATCCAACGGTCGGATTTTATATTTACATTGTCTAGCTTTAAATTCAACTTGGATGGATCCGCATGTTTGATCCATCCGCATGGATCCTAGTCAACATATATATATATATATATATATATATATATATATATATATATATATATATATATATATATATATATATATATATCCTTCAATAGTCAACTGTCACTTGGGATGGAAAGGAGCAGAGAAAAACAACAACGTTCAGACTAGCGCCTTCAGACGATAGATGAACAAATCACAGGCACATGTAATTTGACAGGCGACTGAAATCTCGTCATTAGTTGGCTGACTTTCAAAGTGGGATAAAACCCAGAAAATGCAAGTTACGCACTTTGGCACACAGATGACTGTAGAACAAATCCCAGGTGCCTAATAGAAGACATGCACCTGTAAAATGAACGTCAGTCGTCTGTCTCCAATAGCTCAAGATAGAGTCAATAATAGTTGACTTGAGCTAGTGCACAACAGCTGACTGTAGAAGGCTGGCCAGGCGCCTGGAATCACCCAGTCGACTGGCCTTCCTTCATCAGTCGCATGTGAAGAGCCAAAAACTCCAGTTTGAGTTTAAGGCATGGTGAACCTATTGGGATAGTTTCTATGATAATCCTAAGACTTACTAATGATGGAAAATGCATGAGCATGTATGAGTGAGTCCATCTATCAAGGCATTACAATTAAACCTATACTCAAAAAGAGAAAAGCAATTAAATGAAATTTACATAGATTACATTGTTTCTCTTAGAGTCTATGGCTTCAATCCTTGATGCCTTGATGCTCCTTATCATCTTTAAGATTTGATACCCCTTGAGTCGAAGCTTTGACATCGCTCCTCTTTATGTATATCCTTGCACCAAGCATTTAGTCTCCAAAAATGATATTCTCGAAATGTTAACTATGAGACTAAAACATGAGAGTCATTAGCAACAACATAATGTTGTTATAATCATCAAAATAATATTGGTATGATACACCAATACCTAACATGGTGGCCCCAATTTTCAGCATCCAGCTTTTTTCTATTTAAAATCTCTTTTAAATAGATATTTTGGGCCCGTTTTGACTCCGATTCAAGAGCGGTTTTTTCCCGACTTTAGTAGAAAAATCTTCTCTTTATTTCTATGCATCATATGTCCACAAACATTTTGTGACATATTCCACATCAAAATATTATGGACTAATTGTCACAAACCATTTGTGACTTTAATTATTCTCGTGCACCCGAGTGCACTCCTTTATCCTTCTTATTACTAAGATGCAAATCCTCCTCGCTGTGAGACCCAACAGCCTGACCCTCCTACAGGTTAGGGCTTGAAATACTTAGACGACAGTGACCACGAGCAGAAGGTGTTGTCCCTATTTCAATATCATAATTACGTAATTGACCCATTGACTAAAGTATCGTCGGGATTACTCTGACTGTATCCGTGATGAATACCACAGTTTTAGTCCCTTCGTCATAACTATGTCACTGCACAGCCTAGGGTATGGTAAACTGTCAACCCTAACAGCTTGCTCTGGTCAGTATGCTCCGGTCTTTGGTATATCCATGTTGTACTTCCTACAACATACCCCGGCCGAGGTTTTTCACTAAGAACCGAACTGAGCTTGTGACACTAACTTCCCATGGACGAAAGACATGAATCCTCTCTTGATCACTACTCACCTCGTATGCTTCAAGGGTCACCTACCCTAAGACCTTTCAGCAGGTCTTGACTCGAAGCTAGATCATAGATGTAAGTGACACCGTTCACGCACTGGTTCATACAATGACCTCAAATCTTAAAGATCAACTTGCCTATCATCCCTAGAGAGTTATCAATGACAGTTTAGTTAATGTTAACCTTTTGATAACTCTTTATTGGGTCGTTCAGTGGACTCATTCTCTAATGAGCACATGTGTCTCGTCTCCGACTTCTCCAGGTCAAATGATTATAAGATCATCATCACCCTTTTGGTTAAGACAAAGACACAATGGTCTGTCCGATGTGCTGATATCCTTTTCTCGACACATCTTTGACCATGAACGCTTTAAGACACAAGTTCCTATCGGTCATTCACTTCCCATAATCGAGATCTCTATTTAGATACATGTATGACCTTGCTTTAAGTCTAAGGAATTTATCTAAGTATTTAAAACATTTTATTCATACTAGGATAAGTAGTATCATTTAAATTTGAACAAGATGTTTCTATAGATAAATTGCCTTAAGGGCACATATCTTCCAACATCACCCACTTGCACTCAGGCTATTTATCTCGGTATCTCATACTGGTATAACATATTAGTTTCTAAAGACAATTATATGTCAGAGCGTAGAGAATGGATCTACTAAAATGTATCTATTATGCAATGTTGCGGAGTCTATATACTATACACCCTTGATCGCACATGGGTGATTCTTCGAAGACGTCTTTGGATCTCATCCAACAAGTTTTTTCTCTTCTATATAGCAAACCAATTAGAATACACTGCTTTATCTTAGGTTTATCCTTTCATACTTGTCAGTCAAACCATATCATATTCCAATAGCACATTAATGACATCCAATTTTCTATATCTCTGACATAAACAACCCCTTTTGATTGTATGTCACATATAGATGTTCTTTAACCTTGGAACTTTACTTAGCCCAACATGGAACAAAGCAACATGCTAGTTTCCACTGACTTTGAGAACTTTCTGGTCATACTACTTCAATTTGTTCTTCTAAATCTCATTTAAAATGTTGATTATACAGTATTAACTAACCCTTTTGTGTTGAATGAGTTAAAAATGAATTGGCTTGTGTTGTTGTTTGACGAGTATGTTATATCAAAATCTATTTATAGGATTCTTGACGATAACTTACTCAGTCACAACTACCCACACATTCTATCCTTTTATCTGCATTAATCGTCTAACTTGAAGTTACACATGCAGCCAAACAAGAACTTTTCTCGTGTGCGCCTTATAAAGATCGCATCTAATATATATGCGCCTAAAAATGACTTGTTACTATAAATAAATTCTGCTTGCTCCTGTTAATCGCATCAACACAATACAATACAATCAACTCAGAAAACCACCAGAGTATATGCATCAAGATATTCCAAAATCAAACAATGATGTTATTCATAGAAATTGTTCAAAACATTTCTATTCCAAATGACATTCATTTTATTCATTATTCAATCTCAAAATGCACCATTTATACAAGCTAGTATCCCGACAACATCCTTGATGTCTTTGAAATCCTTGACGGCCCCAGTGGCAACGATTGCTCTCTTTGCCGCCAGTATGAGGATCTTTATCTTCCACGGCTTTAAGCATATGTAGACAATATACAGATGTTTAGTAAACATACTGATATCTCATACCACGTATTAAACTTCATGGAAATACATATACTCTGTAACATGATTTATACCTAAAGATGAGGCATCACCATGCCCCCTTTTCTCTGCAAGGTAAGCCTTGCAGTTCCTTTTCCAGTGTCCGGTTTATGGCATGAAAGCACTCCAAATTAGACGACGCCCCCGTTTTCTTATTCTCCCTTTTTGGCTTAGCAGGTTGAGGGATCTGCATCTTCTTACCTTTGCCTTTGGGATGATAGGAAGATGCAGAGCCGACAACCAACACTGGTGGTTCTGGCATGATTTTCTCCTCGAACTGTCGGAGCATGTTCAGGAGGATGGAGTTCCACCTCAATGTTGTTCATTATAAAATTTGTAATGAATGGGCCAAAAGCAGGAGTCAAAGAGTTCAAGATAATGTCAGTTGGCATCTTATGATCAAGGACAAATCCTAGCTCAGCTGTGTCCTCAATGGATCCTATCGTGTTGATCACATGGTCTTGGACGGGGCATGTTGTCATCTTCGTTCTCCAAAGGTTGCAGGTAGCCTCGAATTTTACAGCCCGAGACTGCTTACCATACAACTATTTTGCAATCAAAAACATGCTTTGAACATCCATATGTTCATGCTTTTGTTATAGTTCGTTGTTCATCGAGGCCAAAGTAAGACACCTTGCATTCCCTTAATCCTTCTGTCATATCTTGTAGGACTCTTTATCCTTTTCAGTGGCTTTTTCATCTGGTTTTTTAGGAGTAGGATCTGTCAGCACATAACCAATCCCAGCTAACGAAAGAACCAGTTTGATATTCCTCAACCAGTCTTTATAGTTGGTTCCATTCAGCACGTTCTTTTCAATGATAAACTTTAGTCCTGACTCCATACTATGATAGAACTTTTGAATTAGCATGTGTTCTTATAGTTTAAAAGGTTTTTATTAAACTATATTCTCCCACTATGTTAATGATCAGTTTAAGCCACAATAATGAACGAATTCATTAATTAGATTAAATATAGTGAGAGAGGGATCCAACTACCCCAAGATTAAATATACTGAACGAATATAACGTTAGAAATGCGATATCGTAGAAAAATACGGGATTTGAATGTGAAAATGGCATGAAATGCGATGTCACGATGATATGAAAAAGGTAGAAAATATGGACACATCAAAATCCCCCAACCTTACCTCTTACTCATTCTCGAAGAAGACGAATACTAGATACGCCGGGAGGAAAACAAAAAGAAATAAGAAAAAAAAATAAGAAGAGGAGAGAATGGAAGTGGATGGAGGGTGCTAAGGATGTTCGGTCAGATCTCAGGCCTAATTAGTATATCACGATGCTCTGAATAGTAAAAATACATGCTAATGGCAATTTCAAGCTTTACAGATCATATGTCTAGCATGCAATACATACAAAAGATAGGGATCTACTGAAATAACACCATCAACTCATATCAATCTCTTGCAGTCTATAGAGTCTAGTATAAAAGGAGTTGGCAATGTACTTTTCAATCACAGATACACATGGAGCATATAGAAATCATACAGCATGCAATAGATAATAGAAAGGATAATATTATTCAACTATTCATTTCGAGTCATGAAAAATCTCCAAAAACTAAAGTGTTTTATAAAGTTTAAGTATTATCAAATCTACTCGTTATGCACCGTCTCCACTCTAATGTCACACTCACTCATGTGATCAGTTGGTTCACCCCCCAAGCTTAGCCTGAGGCATCGCATCTAGGAATAGGATATGGAATATTTTCTTCTTCTTCCCAGTATATGTGATAGCTTCTAATGAAAGGATACAAAACATTTTTCATTCCTTTATTTTCTTTCTTTTTCTTTTCTTTTTCACAAGTAAATATACACATTTTTTCTTTTTTTCTTTTTTTCTCTCTTTTTTCATTTAGAAGCTATACCTTTTCTTTTGGGGTTTGGAAAGTGAGATGCGGTAAGGATAGCCGTGGGGGTGTAACCAACTAATATGTAGAGAACTATATAGATATGTGAAGAAGGAAAATAATAGATCTCTCGGTTCACTCATAAGAGGTGCACAACGGTTTAATAAGATAATACTCTAACTAAACTCATAACTAGCATGGATATTTTCATTTATCTAGAAGAACACTGAAAAAGCATGCAGTAATAAGCATAATGACTGCAAGCATGCAAACAGAAGTGAATAAGATATAAAGCAGATGCTCCAAGTGTTCTAGTGATGTGTGAACCTAGGTGCATTACCCAACATAGCGCATACTAGATACTAATTCATGCATTTGATTTCTAATTCATTTCAAGCATTAAATCAGATAGATCAGCAAAAAAATATGCATGCATATAGATAGTAAAACTGAAACTACCCTAATAGCATGTCATCAGAAAGTAAGCACCATGAATAGCTACTAGGGCTACGAGAGGTATCATCATGCGGAACATCCTTAGCATAAAAAGAGAAAAGGGCGAAGAAATATAGGAAAATGAAGAAAAAGAGATGCATGCATGGCAAAGAGCAGAAAATGTGATGCAGAATGAGAAAAATGATAAAAAGGTGAAAAGGGGTGGAAAAGTAAACTAAAAATCTGAAAAGGGAGGAAAAATGTAAAAGGAAAATGAAAGATAAAGCGGTAGCGCTCATCCCGCAAGCTAAACCTAGCAGTGTCCTCACTGCTGAGAAAACGCTAGTAGGCAGGAGATGATGCTAAATAGGGTGGGGTGGATGGGGGAATATAAAATAAAAACTGTGCAAAAAGAAGGAAAATCATGACATGATGCAATGATGAATGAAAAATGATGCATGCATGGGTCCTCCCCTAAGCTATCTAAGTGCAGGGACCCAAATAGACAGATGGGCACAATAAAATATGAGGGAGGCAAAAACGGGTAAGGACAACATCAAGCAGAGGCACCACCCTCTGGGGGTGGTGATGGATCCCTCTGCTGTGGACCAGGTAATGTGGGGGTTGCTGTGGCTCAACAGGTGGGTCATCTCGCCAGTGCCTAATAAGGTTGCGAAAGAAGGGGAGGTCCTACTCGATGGATTGTTGAGTGGTGCCGGCCCCTGACCTAAAAGTAGGAGCATGGCAACAAACTGGTCACGCTGGTCAATGTCTCGGAAGAAAACGTCATATGCTGTGTCGTCGATATAAAAAGGTTCAGGGGGAAGTGGGGTGGTGGGTGGCAGAGGGGAAGTGGTGGATGATTCACCAACAGTGCTGGTTTGAGTGGGCGAGCATGTATGCCGGGTACGCCGAGTAGGCCTAGTGTTTGGTGTGTCGGGGTTGGTGGGTCTAGCACGATAAGGCGGCATCATGCAAGCGGTATAAAAGAGTGCGGCAGTATGTAAAGTAAATAGGGGAACGAATGTACCGACTAGAATGAGATGGCGTTGCGATCGGTGACGTGATTGCCGCTGATCTGGAGTATCCCCCAAGCTGCTCCAAGAAAAGCCCTTTTATGTGGACCCCACGTACCTGAATTGAAAGAAAGTAATGTCAAGCAAGGAAGATTAATGTGAAGAGATATATTGGACAATAGTATTGCTCGGTTGAGGCTTAGGAGGGGTCGGTGGCAAGCGTCTGGAAAAAGTGGCGGTGATGGGGGCGGAGAAGGAGCGGGAGAGCGTTTTGTTTTAGACACACACACACACACACACACACACACACACACACACACACACACACACAGAGAGAGAGAGAGAGAGAGAGAGAGAGAGAGAGAGAGAGAGAGAGAGAGAGAGAGAGAGAGAGAGAGAGAGAGAGAGAGAGAGAGAGAGAGAGAGAGAGAGAATTGAATGGCATTGAGGGGGTGGCGGCGGCCGTGAGAAGTTTATCCGGTCGAGCGGATGGGTAGCTTAGGGGGGTGATTTGGGTATGGCTTGAAAGGGCAAGTGCGGGTTTGGCTTAAAGACGCAGCTCGAAACCGATGGAAAGAACAAGCCCTGAAATCAACTACAACTGACTCGAACCGAGTAATATGATTGCTCGGTCGAGCAAGCTGAAAGATAAATCTAGAAATAAAACAAATACTCCCTTAAGCCTGCTCGGTCGAGTAGGATGTTACTCGATCGAGCAGGAAACCGCTCGGACCGAGCTGCTGCTGCTCGGGCCGTGTAGGTAGAACGTCATTTTCTCCAAGTTTTGATGAGCCTGTGCTACTCGACCGAATAGTAGGATGCTCGGTCAGGTCACCTTTTGCTCGGACTGAGCCAATGTTGCTCGGGTCGTGTAGACAGAGTGATGATTTCTTCAATTCTCCAGGAGCCTGCACAGCTCGACCGAGCAGTGGACTGCTCAGTCGAGTAGCTGTCTGCTCGGACCGAGCAAATGTTGCTCGGGCCATGTAGACAGAGCGACGATTTTGCTTTTGATTCTCATCCCTATACTGCTGGACAAAGCAGTGTAGCTGCTCGGTCGAGTCGGCTGTGTCTCCTTTTTGCTCCTTTTTCTTTCGTTTTCTCTTCAAATCTGTTGCTCTTCCCTAGCTTCCTTCCATTTAAAATGTCGATTTGCATGCCCCCTCATGTTCAACCTGTACAGAGGAAGAACTCATCAAATTTTTGTGGTTTTGTAGTTATAAGGGAAATAAACAACGTTTTTGTTTGGTTTTCTCAAAGAAATGAAATAAAATTAAGAAATTGAAAAAGAAAATCCAAAATCTAAGAAATTGGGTTGCCTCCCAATAAGTGCTCGTTTTTAGTCATGCGCTCGACTCCCTTTGATTCATCGATAGTCGTTTGGTGCGCGTGGAATTCGTGCGTCGTTCTTTTCGATAACGCAATCTGGCGGTATTTGGTATCCGCCTACTTCAAGCTTCTCCCTCGAGTAGCCTATGGCATCCGGTTCTTCATGATTTGGAAAATGATTCAAAAGATCTTCATCCAACACTTGGATGTAGGCGGTGACTGCTTTGTGGTAGGTTGGATCGCCGTCATCGTCGATACCTGTTCTCACGGGGTCCTTCATGACCCCCTCAAAAGTGAAATCTTCTACAGCTTCATCCTCCAGGAGCTCCAATAGCTAGCCCCTTCCTCATGAGCATGCTCTCTCATTGACTTCTACAGCCTGAATTCATCTTCGATGTTCCTCACATTCAGCAAGAGAGTCCCTTCTCGGACATCAATCAAAACACAGACCATCGCCATGAAGAGGCAGTCGAGTATAAGCGGGGAGCTCCCTGCCTCGGGCATGTTCATAATGACAAAGTCAACGGGAACACATAACCAGGGGGTATTTGGAGAATGATATCCCTGGCTATGTCCACCGGGTAAGTAATTGAATGGTCTGTGACAGGCCCGCAATCTACACCTAGGATCCACCTGGCGGTGTCACGATCGCCAGGCGTGATATGGCTCCTAGGCTACGACTTCGGGTTCAATCTGCAAGCGGACGGTGTCGAGTTATAGTATAAAAGATAGTCGAATCCTACAGGGACGGTGATAGTGTCTGTGGTAATCTCGGTATATTTCTAAATCTAGAAGTAATGTAGCGGTCGGAGTGAGAATGAATTGGGTTGATAGTTGTTGTTGTGTACTATAATAAAAGGGACTAGGGCTTTAGGGATCATCGCTAGGATCGTTGGGGGTTGATGTTAGATAGGATCCCCTCATTGCATTGGGGTTAGTGAATTAATTCCCCCAATTCGTACCACTCTCATGGGTTAGAATTGCGGGGTATTCCGGTGGCTCTCGTTGATGCAATGGCGGTATCCGTCAACGTAGCATTATAGTTCGTCGACGGATCCCTTCAGGGCATGAGCCAGGCATGGTCACGTGCCTTGATTGGATCCATTGATTTTCCTATTCGAATCCCTAGATACCCATTAACCACATCAATTCCACAGACCGTGGGCACGATCTCAGTACGGGTTATCTACGGATTCGGTGGGATCTACCGGAATACAACCCTAAATCCCCAATTCAACATTGGGATCCAGATCTACATTTTCCCCCTAAAATCCTAGGATTCACCCATCAACTCTGGAATAGATATACTCACTCATGATGATCGGAGCGCACAAAAATATCAATTTCGCGTAGGAAGACATTTTTGCAATAAAAGAAATTAGGGCTAAAGATTACTTACAACGAGAACGAACGAAGAACGAATCCAAAGAAGAATAAAAGGCACAAATCTTCAATATAGATCCAGAAGTTTACTACAGGAATTAATCCCAAAAAAATCCGTACAAAAATCGATCGTCGGAGCTTTCTCAAAAAATCCTAAAATAATATTCTGAATGGTCTCCCTAATGCTGAGTCCGCAGTCGCGAGCTTCAGCTGCCCCAAATTACGTGCATCGCGCGTTCAAAAAATCTTCCAAAAATGCCCCAGGAAGTGTCGACCGAGTAGGTGAGTCGGCTCGAGTCGGAGCTGCTCGGCCAGTGATTCGGCCCGGGTCGCATGCTGCTCCAGCTCAGAATGGATGACTTGGTCGGCTGCTCGGGGTATGCTCGGGGGCCAACTCGGGGCGTGATATCTGCGGCTGCTTGGCCGAGCAGATGAGCTACTCGGCCTGAGTCAGCCTGTATATGCGGCCTCTCCAACATGTCATGGCTCGGCCCGAGCTGCAAGCTGCTCGGGCCGAGCATTTTCTGAAAAAACTCTGATGCTGCAGCAATGTCCTCTCTCTCTGCTCTCTCTCTTTCTTCTCTTCCTTCTCTCCTCCAACAGCTTCGAGAACACGGCAAACTCCTCCAGAGCCCTGCAAACAAGCTCATGAGCACGTCAGATTTGTCCATACCCAGGCGGGGGTCCAAATCGCTCCAAAATCCCTGAAAACTCAAAGTATACTACAAAACTCGAAATATCGTCAGAAATACCAAAATCGCAGTAAAAGGTGGGATTTAGACGCGGGGATGACATGCAGTGCGATGGAAATATGATATGAAAATGATGTAAAATATAGACACATCAAAATCCCCCAAGCTTACCTCTTACTCGTCCTCGAGGAAGACGAATAATCGGTACGCCGGGAGGAAAACAAAATGAAAATAAGAAAATGAAAACAAAAAGAAGTGAAAACAAGCTAGAAATAAGAGAGAAGTGCTGAGGATGATCGGTCAGATCTCAGGCCTAAAAAGTCTATCACGATGCTCTGAGTGCTAAACATGCATGCTATTGGTAATTTCAAGCTTTATATATCGTATGTCATGTAATGCAGGCAAAGAATAGGGATCTACTGAAATAACAACGTCAAATCCTATCAATCTCATGCAATCCCTAGAGTCTAGTATAAAGTAGTTGACAATGCCCTTTCAATCATAGATACACAAGGAGCACAAAAAATTCACACAACATGCAATAGAGAATAGAAAGATCATGCCATTCAGATATTCAAATTGATACGTTAAAAATCTCCAAAACTAAAGTAATTCGTAAATTTTGGGTTTTATTAAATCTCCCCGACGTGCACCATCTCCACTCTAATGTCAAGCTCACTCATATGATCAGTTGGTTTACCCCCCAAGCTTAGCTTGAGGCATCGCATCAATGAAAATGATATGGAATTTAATTTTTCATTCCCAGAATGAGATATAGCTTCTTAGTGAAATAACACAAAACGGTATTTATTCATTTTTCTTTTCTTCTTCTTTTTTCTTTTTTTCCTTTCTGTTTTTTTCAATGAAGCTATACTTTTTATTTTTATACATGGGAAGGGAGATGCGGTAAAGTAGCTATAGGGGTGTAACCAACTGACATGTAGAGAAAAAAATAGATATGTGGAGAAGGAAGATAATGGGACACTCGGTTCACTCATATGAGGGTGCACATCAGTTCGATAAAATAAAACTCTAATTAAACTCATATATATCTTGGGTATTCCACTTCTCTAAATGAATACTGAAAATAGCATGCGGTAATAATCACAATGTCAACATGCATGCAAACAGAAGTGAATAAGATAATAAAAACAGGTGCTTCAAGTGTTCAGTGATGCATGAACCTGTGTGCGTTTTCCAACATAAATCATACTAGATAATAATTCATGCAATTGATTTCAATTCATATCAGGTATTAAATCAGACAGATCATCAAAAGAAATACATGCATATAGACAATAAAGCTGAAATTAATCCTAATAGCATGCCAAAGAGATAAGCATCGCTAAAAACTAATAAAGCCTAGAGAGATATCATCATTTAGACCATCCTTAGCAGAAATAAAAAGAAACAGAGAAAAAGAGGAAATAGAAAAAAAAGAAGATGCATGCATGGGGAAAAACAAAAGATATGATGAAAAATGAGAAAAAAATAAATTAGGACGGGCAACTGATGAAAAAGTGAAATAAAAACTGAAAATAAGAGAAGAAAATGTAAAATAGAAATAAAATATAAATATAATAAAAATAAAGCGGGAGCGCTCATCCCCCAAGCTAAACCTAGTAGTGTCCTCACTGCTAAAAAATCGCTCATGAGCGGGAGATGAGGCTAAATGGGTGGGGTGGGCGGAAAAAAAGATAAAAACTATGTGAATAAAGGAAAAAGGAAATAAATAAATAAATAAAAATGTGACATGAAGCAATGCAATATGGAATGATGCATGTGTGGGTCCTCCCCCAAGCTGTGGTAAAGCAGTGCCCCGCAAAGACAGATGGGCACTAAAAATATGGGGGAGGTAAAAACTGGATAGGACTATTTCAAACAGAGGCACCACCCTCTGGGGGTGGTGATGGATCCCTTTGCTGTGGACCCAGGGCGGTGGGTGGTGAGTCTGGTGGCTGGGACACGTGGGGAGGGCTGCAGGAGAGGTCTATGGTGGAGGAGGAAGGATCAGAAGTGTACTGGACCATGGCTGTGAGAGGATCGACTGTGGCTGACAGCTCAAAGGTGGTAGAAACAGGCTCTGTAGAAGCCTGCGGAAGTGAGGAACTGAGCTGTGCAGGGTCAGCCACAGTAGACGGCATAGGCGAGGGAGGGTGAGCAAGTATCAATGTAGGTGTGCCACGGTGTCTCAACAAGTCGATAATGGAGGCGAGGTCCGACTTTACCCTAGATATGCGTGTCATATGTAAAGGGGCCCAAAGGGGCGTGGGTGGGAAGGTGGTGCAGGGGTGGTGGTAGATGAGTCGGTAGCAGTGGTGGCTCGGGTGGGAGACCGTGTGCGACGCATGCGCCGTATAGGCCTAGGGTTTGATGTGCTGGGGTTGGGTGGGTCTAGCACAGCGTGGAGGCATTGTGTAGGAGGAGGAGAATAACAATGAAATAAGTAAAGCAGGGGGGCGAGTTTACCGACTTGAAAAAGATGGTGTTTTGTTTTGGTGTTGTGGTTACCGGCGGTTCGGATTATCCCCAAGCTCTTCAAAGGTGTATCCTTGTTGTTAAGCAATTCAAAACTGAAGGAGAAACAGGGTGGGCGTCAGCATTTTCAGATAAGGGGAAAATCGGATTCAATTTGTAAAGAACAAATGCTCGGTTGAATGTTGAACGATGGGAGGCTGCCTCGTGGAGAGAAGGAACGGCTCCAAGAGAGATGGTGACGGCTGCAAGGAGGGCAGGAGGGTTTGGCCGAGCGATGAAGGCACCTCCGATCCGGAAACGACGTGGCCCACTCTGCAGTAAGGAGCGACTCGGGCCGAGTTAATAGATCGCTCGGTCGGGTGAGTTGGCGGGGAGAATGCCCCGGTCCGAGTCAGAACTTGCTCGGGCCGAGTTGAAATTACATTGCCCGGGTCAACAGAGTGACGATTTCTTCTCAATTTTAGGCCCTGTAAAACTTGACCGAGCAAGAAGTTGCTCGGGCCGAGTCAAGTCCTGCTCGGGCCGAGTTAAAAATACTCTGCCTGGGTTGGCAGAGTGATGTTTTCTCCTCAGTTTCCTCAGCCTATAAAACTCGACCGAGTACATTGTAGCTCGGGCCAAGTCGAATTCAGCTCAGTCCGAGCACAAATCTACTCGTACCGAGCTGACATTGCACTATCCCCTCTGACTTTTCGTATCTGTATCGCTCGACCGAGCAGATGACTGCTCGGTCAAGTCGCCTGTGCCTCTTTTGCCAATCTTCCTGGGATGCCTCCTGGTGTATCCCACCTTCCTCGTACTGACTTGTCTTTGTATCCAACCTACACAGACTGTGAATTCATCACTCGTAGGATGGTTTTCAAAATTTTATTTCTAAAATACGTAACAAGAGTAAGAATTTGAAAAGAAGATCAAAAAATCCAAGAAATTGGGTTGCCTCCCAATAAGCGCTCGTTTTTAGTCACGAGCTCGACTCCCCTTAATTTATCAGTTGTCGTTGGGGGATCCCTCGAGGAAATATGTCTCCTCCGTTCCCATAGGTTCTCCGGCTCTGTATGGTTTAATTCTTTAACCGTTGACCTTGAAATTTCCATTCTTTCCCTCGAGCTCGACGGCGCCTCCTGGAGATAAGCTTACTATCTTATAGGGACCGGACCACCTCGATTTTAGCTTCCCGGGGAAAAGGCGTAGCCTCGAGTTGTATAGAAGTACCTGGTCACTGACATCATGGCGAACAACCGTGATGTTTCTATCGTGGTATACCTTAGTTCTTTCCTTATATATCTTCACATTTTCGTAGGCATGACGCCAAATTTCGTCCAACTCATTGCAATGAAGGGCTCGTCGGGTAGCGAAACTTTGGTAGTCAAAATTCATTTTCTTTATCGCCCAGTATGCTCTATGCTCCAATTCCACTGGGAGATGGCAAGCTTTTCCATAAACTAGCCTGTATGGAGTTGTGCCGATGGGGGTTTTAAACGCAGTGCGGTAAGCCCAAAGTGCGTCGCCCAGCTTGTGCGACCAATCCTTCCTTGAGGCGCTGACCATTTTTTCCATAATGCTTTTTATTTCTTTATTAGAAACTTCCACTTGGCCGCTGGTTTGAGGGTGGTAAGTGAGGGCGACCTTGTGATGAACCACATACTTTTTCAACATCGCCTCGAATTTTCTTTCGATGAAATGACTCCCTCCATCACTTATAATCGTACGGGGGACTCCGAAGTGGGGGAAGATGGTGTTCTTGAAAAACTTGGCTACTATCCTTGCGTCGTTTGTCGGGGTGGCTATGGCTTCCACCCATTTTGAGACGTAATCAACAGCAACTAAGATATATACTTGTTGTCGTTACTCGATGGGAAAGGCCCCATGAAATCGACGCCCCAGCAGTCAAATAGTTCTATCTCCAGGATGCCGTGGAGAGGTGTTTCATTCTTCTTCGTGATATTTCCCGTCCTCTGGCATCTGTTGCACTTCCTTATGTACTCATTGGCATCCCTGAATATGGTGGGCCAGTAGAATCCACTTCAAAGAATTTTTGCGCCATGGTTTTGGTCACCGCAGCGTGCCCACCACATGGTTGATCATGGCAATGGGACATGATAGAAGTTGCTTCTTCTTTTGGTATACATCGTCTGATGATCCCATCGGCGCACGTTCTGAACAAATACGGGTCGTCCCAAAAGTAACTCTTGGCATCATGTAGGAACTTCCTCCTTGAATAAGTTGCTAATCCATGCGGAATTATCTCACTCACCAAATAATTCACTATATCGGCGTACCAGGGAGCTTCAGAGGTACCTGCAACGAATAGTTGTTCACCGGTGAACGAATCGTCAATCGGTAAGCTGTCGTCCCTGTGCCTCTGAATAAGCTGTGACAAGTGGTCTGCTACCACATTTTCTGCTCCCTTGTTATCCTTGATCTCAATGTCGAATTCTTGGAGCAGAAGGATCCAATGTATCAGATGTGGTTTAGCATCCTTCTTGCTTAACAGGTATTTCAATGCCACATGGTCCATGTGGATGATCACTTTGGACCCCAGAAGGTAGGATCTAAACTTCTCTATAGAGTAGACTACGGCTAGCAGCTCTTTCTCTGTGGTGGTGTAGTTATTTTGGGCGTCATCCAGGGTTTTGCTAGCGTAGTATATGGAATGGAGCTTCCCCTCCTTCCTTTGGCCAAGCACAACTCCCACTGCTTGGTCACTAGCATCGCACATAAGCTCAAACGGCAGAGTCCAGTCTGGCGGCTGTATGATCGACGCCGAGATGAGTGCTTCCTTCAACCTGTTGAAAGCTAGCAGACAAGCATCAGTAAACACAAAAGGGGCATCCTTAGCCAGGAGCTCTGTGAGAGGGCGAGCAATATTGGAAAAATCTTTTATAAAGCGTCGGTAAAAACCGGCATGCCCTAGAAAGCCACAAATACCTTTGAGGTTAGTGGGGGGTGGTAAACTTTTGATGACCTCCACTTTGGCCTTATCAACCTCAATTCCTTTAGAGGTAATGACATGCCCAAGAACCACTCCTTCTGTCACCATAAAGTGACACTTCTCCCAATTCAAAGTGAGGTTGTTGTCTTGGCATCGTTCCAAGACTTTGGACAAATTATCTAAGCAGCTATCAAACTCGGTGCCATAGACGAAAAAGTCGTCCATAAAGACCTCCATGATATTCTCGATGAAATCAGAGAAAATAGATGTCATGCACCTTTGAAATGTGGCGGGTGCATTACATAGTCCAAACGGCATTCTTCGATAAGCGAAGGTGCCGTAAGGACATGTGAATGTCGTTTTCTCTTGGTCTTCCCGATGCAACGGGATTTGGAAAAACCCAGAGTATCCGTCTAAGAAGCAAAAGTATTTATGCTTAGCTAAGCGCTCCAGCATCTGGTCTATGAAGGGTAGAGGGTAGTGGTCTTTCCTGGTGGCTTTGTTCAGTTTTCTGTAATCGATACACATGCGCCACCCAGTGACAGTCGTAGTGGAGATTAATTCGTCTTTTTCATTTTTTACGACTGTCATGCCCCCTTTTTAAGGGACAACCTGAACGGGACTAACCTACTTACTATCGGAAATGGGGTAAATATTATCAGCCTCTAAAAGTTTCAGAACCTTCTTTTTCACCACCTCCTTCATGTTGGGGTTCAACCGCCTTTGAGGCTCAATGGAGGTGGCATCCTTGTCCTCAAGGTGAATCCTATGCGTACAAATGGTCTCGCTAATACCCTTCAGGTCAGAGATGTTATACCCTATCACCTTTCTGTAAGATCTAAGGATTTTTAGGAGACTCTCTAATTGGGGTTCTGTGAGGGACGCATTTACAATGACAGGATAAGTGGAATCTTCCCCCAGAAAGGCATATTTCAGATTAGCGGGGAGGGGTTTCAATTCTACCTGAGGGGGCGCTGTACCCCCGGTGTCTCTTGCTTGTGAGAATGATGCATCCTGGATCTCAGGTTTGGAAGGTGGAAACTCTTCATTCGTAGATCATAGGAGGAGCAGGGAGATGATGGCGCGTCGAGGCACATGTCTGTAGTTTCCACTCCCGTAGCGCACCTATCAAAAGAAGTAAGGTTTTCAGGCATGTGTTCACTGTCAGACATAAAGTTCGAAGTACTCCCTTGATTGATGTGGTTTTGAGATAGAGGTAGGATTGGGGACTCTTCACAGGCGTATTCCTTGCATGCCGAGATCTGCGGGGGGGATATCGTTATAGAAGCGTAATGTGTCTCCCTCGTGCCGCACATAAGTTCCATCAGCTATGGCAACATCGTCCAGGGTGTCTGCATTATGGAAAGCTGTTGCGATGAAAACTGAGAATTCTTGCTTGGATGGGTCGTTTGTAGGGAATTTGACTAGGCCATGGGCCCATACGTCAGCCACCACGTTCTCTAATATCTCAAGCATCTGAGAATTGTGTAGAGATTCCAATTGATGAGCTTCTCCCCAGTAGGCATCAATAGATGGAGCCTCAATGGTATGAAGGTGCATCACGTCCTCTTCTAAGCTTACTTGAATATCATCCTCAATTGTACCTGCATCAAAAACCTGATTCATCAAATAATCCATGACTAGTTGCTGATTTGCGTACCTGCAACATAGGTTTCCGAACCAATAAATCGAACTGCATCGATCAGCTCTCTCGCTGTGCACTCAACCATGAACTCGTCCATGTGCGAGTCTTGGAAGCCATGTAAATGATAAGGAGAGAAACTAAATTCATCTGAGTCGCTATCAGAGTTGCAAGTCCACTGCACTTGCATTACCATCTCCATTTTGCCTGATTGGTCAGGAGGCAATAGCAAGCTGGAGGAGGATGTTAGCAGCAAGGCAGATAAAACATAAAAGGAATGAAAATAGCGGAGAGGCGAGAGATGGTAAGAATGCTAGCAAACTTCACAATATAAAAACAAACTGAGACAAAAACACTATTGCCGTCCCCGGCAACGGTGCCAAAAACTTGACAGGCCCGCAATCTACACCTAGGATCCACCTGGCGATGTCACGATCACCAGGCGTGATATGGCTCCTAGGCTACGACTTCGGGTTCAATCCGCAAGCGGACGATGTCGAGTTATATTATAAAAGATAGTCGAATCCCACAGGGACGTTGATAGTGTCCATGGTAATCTCAGTCTATTTCTAAATCTAGAAGTAATGTAGCGCTCGGAGTGAGAATGAATTGGGTTGATAGTTGTTGTTGTGTACTATAATAAATGGGACTATGGCTTTAGGGATCGCCGCTAGGATCGTTGGGGATTGATGTTAGATAGGATCCCCTCATTGCATTGGGGTTAGTGAATTAATTCCCCCAATTCGTACCACTCTCGTGGGTTAGAATTGTGGGGTATTTTGGTGGCTCTCGTTGACGCAATGGCGGTAGCCGTCTGTAGGATCCTGCCAAAACAGAGTTAGGATTGATAAATGAAGTTGAGACTTACGCTTGCGTATGCGGCACGGTAGTCTACGAACTTCGCCTTCGGATTCACCACGACGGATCGAGTCTTCTCACGAACGGAGTAAGGCTACTAAATCCACAATCTAAATCTCTACTTTTAGATTAAGAACTTGGATAAAGGGAGAGGAAGTATTTCGGCAGAGCTTCGCTAGAATGAAAATGCATGCATGAATGCCATGCAAAAGTGTAATGAAAATGGCTAACCCTTGGGTCTTATTTATAGCCCCCAAGGTAGTTATTTTAGGAGCAATTGTTCCTTTGGAACAATTTAACTAAGGTGTACCATCGTACATGGCATATTATAAGCTTAAGTTGTACCATATGCATGGTACAATATAAGCTTAAGATATTACCCCTTTATTAGCCATATGTCGCATGCACTTATGCACATATAATGCGACTTTCCCATCAATCTAGATATCCTCTCCGCAAGGGAACATATTCCCTTTGCGCACGACTTCGTGTACGCGACGTTCGAGGTCAGTATTCCCTCGTACATCCCCTACAAGGGTGTACTAACGTCTTCCATATCCAACATCTCCCACTCACACTTGAGGGGATTGTAAGAGAACGTCTTTCTCTTAGTTCTTTCATCTATCATACCGAGAAATAGACCGTGCGACCGTCATGCGTGTAGAGTCTGTTGTTGTGCACTTGTTAGAGATACACAACGACCTCGAAGGTACAAAGTTGAGTAGTTCAACGCATGCTTTACCCTAGATTATTTCTTCACATTTCTTATACTTTATATTCAACAATTGAATCCCATCTGGATTACAATTGGCTGGCCAGCTTTGAATCATTAAAGTCCAAATGCGAATATGAAATCAATCTTCCTCTTCTTGCGAACCTTCTGATCTTGACTTGATTCGCTTTTCTAACGTGCCCCGCCGAGCCGAATTATCGTAGCCCATTAGCAACACGCTAAGATAGCGATCATCTCGTCAAATCTAAAGGAACCAATTGGAGTCCTTGAGGGTAAGGGTTAAGACCCATATGGCCTTTGAGTCTCACATAATAGCAAACACTATTGCTACTAACTCAGTGGTCGAAATGCATACGTGGTATGAACACGTATTACAACATCACTCCTTTCCCAGGGAGAGTATGTCTTAATGATGTTGTACGGATGAAAGATCAGACACCACAGTGCCTATATTTTGAGTCCCTTTACTACCCATGAAATATTCCCGGACTCTCATCCTGCATAAGACAGATAGGATTTGAAAAATCCTATGAGATCCTTTTTTAAATATCCTTGTGATACAGATCTCAGATCTTTTGTAAGCATCCATATGATGCAGATCTTTCATTCGACTATCTTGTTTAAGTCATGACTCTAAATCATTCGTCTAATGATTTTGACTTTAAACTAGTCTCATCTCTATCTTATCCATCTGATAAGATAAGGCGGTTGCTCATGTGAGAGAGCCAACCTTAATCTGTCCGACATACACACAATTCAGCTGAGATTTTAAAAAATGTACACAAATATTTCTTAAGAAATTCATATGAAATGTTTGAAAAAGAACTTATTCTTTTATTAATTTTGATCATTTACAGACATGGGAATTTACATTGGTACAACTCAGCTCTTACGCAATCTTTGAGATGATAAGTGTTTGTAAAACACATTTCTGGGGATCGCTTTCGTAAGCTGATCCTCTATCATCTTATGCGTAGATATGTACATTATGTCTACCTTCTTGGTTTTATCATAGTCTTTTGCAAATCTGCAGTTCCTTTAAGATACTGCATTATGCTCTTAACCGCTTTCCAGTGTTCTTGCCCTGGGTTGGATTGGTAACGACTTACTATTCCAACGGCAAACAGATGTCTGGTCTTGTATGCATCATAGCGTACATAAGACTAACAACTGCACTGGAATATGGAACTTTTTCCATAATTTCCCTTTCCTTTTGGTTCTTTGGACATGATTTCAGATATAAACTATCGCATCTGCTTATAGGAGTATCAATTTGACTTGTAGTCCTACATATTAAACCGTTCTAGAACCTTCTTTATATAAGTCTCTTGTGAAAGAGAAAGAAGTTTCTTCGAACGATTCCTTGAAATCTTAATTCCAAGGATATATGTGACTTCCCCATGTCTTTCATCTCAAAACTGATGAAAGTCAAGCCTTGATATCCATCACAAAGCCCTTGTCATTTCTGGTTATTAAAATGTCATCTACATATAGAGACATAATAACATGCTTGCTTTTAATCCTCTTGATATATATACGCAGTTATCTTCATCAATCATGGAAAATCCATTTGATAAGACAACTTCTTGAAATCGTATATACCATTGCCTCGAGGATTATTTAAGACCATATATGGACTTACGAAGTTTACAAACCTTATGTTCGTTTCCTTCTTTTACAAACCCTGTTGGTTGTTCCATATAGATCTCCTCGTCCAATTCTCCATTGAGAAAGGCAGTCTTTACATCCATCTGATGTAATTCGAGGTTTAAGCAAGCTACCATTGCCAGAATCAGGCGAATCGAGGTAAAACGCACAACAGGTAAGAAGGTCTATTCGTAGTCTATCCCTTCCTGTTGCGTAAAACCTCTCGCGACAAGGTGAGCTTTATATCTATTTATAGAGCCATCAGCCTTATGCTTAATCTTGAGAACCCATTTGTTCCCAATTGCTCTATGTCCTCAGGGTAAGTTAACTAAGTCCCAGACTTGGTTAACTTTCATGGATTTCAATTCCTCCTTCATCGCTTCCATCCATTTGTCTTTTGCAGGGCAAAATACGGCCTATTTGAAAGTAGCAGGCTCGTCATTTTCTTGTAGAAAAGTCATAAAGGTTTGCGGAAATTTCAACCTCAAATGTTAGAGGAGCCATCCTTGTATGACTACTACGTCGTATTTGAGATTCTTCAAGTCCTTGTTGACTCGAAGTTAGATCAATTCTAATATCACTCCCACTTGAAATGTCGTTAGAATTGCTCCCACTTGGATCATTATTCCCGTATGGAATAGGATAATCGTCATTCGTATAATCCATTGGTGAAGGTTGAAACGTATCTTCGTTTTCACCAAGAATTCTCCCACTCGAATGAGGTAATCCTTCTTGATCATAAATCTCAAATAGAGATAAGTCCTGACTTATCTCGCCCTGTCTTGGAAACTCGTTTTCCAAGAAAGTGACATCCCTCGACTCAAACTCAATTAGCCCACCATTGTCTTCATGACTAACAAAAAACTTAACCGTTGGAGTTTTTTGCGTATCGTTTAAAGATACATTTCCTTCCCCTTGGCCCAAGTTTGCCATATTTATGGGAGGAAATATGTGCGTAGAATGCACAACCCTAAGGTTTCAAAATGTTTAAGTCAGGAGACCTTTGGTTCCACAACTCATAAGGAGTGGAGCTAACTGATTTCGAGGGTACGTGGTTTAAAATGAAAACGGCCGTCAATAATGCATCACCCCAAAAGGTGATTGGCAAGTTAGCTTGCGCCATCATTGAACGGACCATTTCCATTAAAGTCCTATTTCTCCTTTCTGCAACACCGTTTTGTTGAGGAGTATAAGGCATAGTTACCTGATGTACCATGTCTTTTTCATCACAAAGTTCCTTAAAACTTGTTGATTGATATTCACCGCCCCTATCGGTTTGCAAGACCTTAATCTTGCGATCTAATTGATTCTCCACTAAACTCATATAGTTTTTAAAGCAAGCCAAAGCTTCACTTTTGTGGGATACCAAATAGATATGTCCGAATTGGGTGAAATCATCAATAAAAGTGATTAAATAGAACTTTTCACGTCTTGTCTTGACATTCATCAGACCTCATATGTCCGAATGGATAAGCTATAATGGAACCTCGGCCCTTGTGCCGGTTCCAAACGGCTTGCGACAAGATTTCCCCACAAGGCAATGTACGCAGGTCGACATTTCAACCTTTGAAACATTTGATAGAAGGCCACGTTTGGCAAATCTATCCATACGCGTTGGTCCAATATGACCAAGCCTTGTGTGCCAACAAATTATATTAGACTCATTAGTCAAAGAATTTGTCACAAGGAAATTTTCATTACATGAGAAATCATACATTGTACTTATTACAATAAATCCTTTGAAATACAAACCCAGTACCAATAAATGAATTATTACAAAATAGGTCCATATTACATCATGAAGGAACCAACTATAACCAAGACCCATTAAATTGACCACAGTTTTAATATTCCTTTGAATATATGGAATGAAGAGAACATCATGAAGTAGGAGAGTGCGGCCGTTGTCCAAGACTAGCTTGCGAGTCCCAACGCCTTTCACTTCAACACGTGTGTTGTTTCCTACATTGATCCACTTGATTCCTTGGGGTATCCGGTGATACTCCACGAAGGACCGTCTGTCCTTTGCTATGTGGTCGGTGGCACCTGAATCAATTATCCCAAAATGGATTAGATTCCACAAGAAATATTGAACTAGAAACACATATGTAACTAGTATTACAAGTTACCTCGTCACTTCCACTCGTACACGAACGAGCATAGTGACCAAGCTTGTGGCACTTGAAGCACTTGATCCTTTTCAATTCTTTCTTCTTGTGCCATTTCTTGTGCCCACCCTTATGTTTGGGTTCCTTGGTAGACTCAAGTTGCTTATTACGTTCATTAGAAGACTTCGAACGATCTTTACGTTTCTTTCCCCCGTGTGAGGAACTAGCAACCATGTGCACTTCTGCACTTGGCTTGGCAGCCGCAAGCCGCTCTTCCTCTAATTCGAGGTGCTTGGAAACATCGTTGAAGGTCTTGATGCTCTCATTATGAGTGAGATGCATCTTCATCTGATCCCACCCATTTGGTAGGGAACGTATGACTGCTTGGATTTGTTGCTCATCTGTGAGCACATGACATGCATCCTTTAACTCCGAGATAAGGTTCGCCATATGTCGCAGATGTTTCCCCATGGAATGATCTGGACGTTTCTTATATGAATCGAACCTTATAGTTAAGGAGCGAAGTTTGGACACCGATGTGCCACCGAACTTCTCCTCTAGCTTGGACCATATGTCCATGGCTAGGTCATGTTCTCGGAAGATGCGCATTATGTCATCAGCCATACTGCTTAATAACGTAATACGCGCTATCTTGTTCTTTCGAGACCAAGCATCAAAAGCTTCCTTGTCTCGTCGGTGTTGGGCCGTAGTGCCCAACTCGGGTTCAATCATAACGTTCTTTAGAGTTTCGAGCACTTCTTGCTCCTCTAGAACGTATTGTATCTTGATGGACCAAAGTTTGTAATTATCGCCGTTGAGTTTTTCACCTCTGTTTAACTTAGCGACGATATTCTTTGAAGCGGAAGACATTTTACTTTTAAAATGCTGCAAAAGACACAAAACCGAAGGTTTGATCAAAACATTGCATAAAAATTCTTAAAATATAACTCCCACTTGAAATGATAATAGAATATCCCATTTGGATAGTTCTAAAAATTCAAATCCCACTTGGAATTATATTATATTTGATAAGTTACTTTCGAAAAATATTGAAGATGTTGTTCTAGAATCGAAAAGGTCTCTATGATTCCAATCACCATCTAGAACAACCTTCAATATTCCCCCATCACTTATCAAACAATCGTACTCTTATAGTACTTCGCAGCGGAAAATTACTTTTGAAAAACATATCTTTCAAAATGGAATAGGTGAGAGTTTGCGCAAAGAATTTTAGCGCAACAATTGCCAAGCCACGAGACCTGTTCTACACACCCATGGGTTAGATAACCATGGCCGGATCATGGTAGGACTTGGAATTCTAAATTGCGCTATCCCGATTAAGGACGGGACATAACCTATTTGAAAACATCTTTTTCAAAAAATTTAAAATACATTGGCTAATCTCCGTAGAGTAGAGCACAACGTCATAAGTACATTGGCTAATCTCCGTAGAGTAGAGCATAATGACATGGCTAATCTCGCATGAAGTAGAGCACTATGTCTAATCTTCAAGGAGTAGAGCCTCTTTTAAAAAACAAAATTTTTAAAAAATTGGTCGGCCAGGGCCTTTGCCCTGGCCGGCCAGGGGCCCTGGCTTTAAAAAACTTCATAAAATTAACCGGCCTGGGCCTTTGCCCTGGCCGGCCAGGGCCCCTGGCCAAATTGGCCTTTAAAAATTGGCCGGCCAGGGCCTTTGCCCTGGCCGGCCAGGGGCACTGGCCCCTTGGCCAGGGGCCCTGGCCCCCTCGCCAGGGCGCCGGCCCTGGCCTCTGCCAGGGCCGACCAGGCCGGCCCCTGGCCTTGGCCGAGGCCGGCCAGGGCCCCCTGGCCCTGGCCTGGTCTCAGCCAGGCCTGGCCTTGGCCACGGCCAGGGCCCCCTGGCCCTGGCCGGGGCCGGCCACTGCCGGCCTGGCCATGGCCGGCCATGGCTTGGCCATGGCCGGTCATGGCCAAGGCCATTTTGGCCATGGCCGGCCTCCCCTTGTGTGGGGTGGCCGCACACCCTCGCCGGAGGGGGTTACCGTGGTGGTTATTGGCCGTAGCCAACCCCCTCCGCATGGGGAGGGGGGTGCATGGCCTTCATAGCCCATTTGGCCATGGTGCACATGCACCAAAATTCATCTTCTCCGATGTAGATAACTACCATCATCTTCCTCGATGAAGCACCCGTTCGTCGATGAAGCACCCGTTCGTCGAGAAATTAGTTATTTTCTAATGACCGTGTGCCAAAAATGAAAAATAACATACTACGTGAACGGTCGGTTCTTCCCGTCACGGAGAGTTCCTGCCATATCCGTAATGACAGAAGACCCTAACGTGAAAAGAACAACCGCTGCGTTCTCTCCGTCACGAAACGTTCCTACCATATCCGTAATAGTAGGAGACCCATTCGTGAAAAAGACAACGACTCGTTCATAGTTTCGACGGGGCGGCGGTTTGACCGGGGCGAACCCGTATGGCTCTGATACCAATGTAGGATCCTGCCAAAACAGAGTTAGGATCGATAAATGAAGTTGAGACTTACGCTTGCGTATGCGGCACGGTAGTCTACGAACTTCGCCTTCGGATTCGCCACGACGGATCGAGTCTTCGCACGAACGGAGTAAGGCTACTAAATCCACAATCTAAATCTCTACTTTTAGATTAAGAACTTGGATAAAGGGAGAGGAAGTATTTCGGCAGAGCTTCGCTAGAATGAAAATGCATGCATGAATGCCATGCAAAAGTGTAAGGAAAATGGCTAACCCTTGGGTCTTATGTATAGCCCCCAAGGTAGTTATTTTAGGAGCAATTGTTCCTTTGGAAGAATTTAACTAAGGTGTACCATCGTACATGGCATATTATAAGCTTAAGTTGTACCATATGCATGGTACAATATAAGCTTAAGATATTACCCCTTTATTAGCCATATGTCGCATGCACTTATGCACATATAATGCGACTTTCCCATCAATCTAGAGATCCTCTCCGCAAGGGAACATATTCCCTTTGTGCACGACTTCGTGTATGCGACGTTCGAGGTCCGTATTCCCTCGTACATCCCCTACAAGGGTGTACTAACGTCTTCCATATCCAACATCGTCAACGTAGCATTATAGTTCGTCGACGGATCCCTTCAGGGTATGAGCCGGGTATGGTCACGTGCATTGATTGGATCCATCGATTTCCCTATTCGAATCCCTAGATACCCCTTAAGCACATCGATTCCACAGACCGTAGGCACGATCTCATTACGTGTTATCTACGGATTCGGTAGGATCTACCGGAATACAACCCGAAATCCCCAATTCAACATTGGGATCCAGATCTACATTTTCCCCCTAAAATCCTAGGGTTCACCCATCAACCCTAGAATAGATCTACTCATACATGATGATCGGAGCGCACAAAAATATCAATTTCGCGTAGGAATACATTTTTGCAATAAAAGAAATTAGGGCTAAAGATTACTTAGAACGAGAACGAACGAAGAACGAATCCAAAGAAGAATAAAAGGCACAAATCTTTAATATAGATCCAGAAGTTTACTACATGAATTAATCCCAAAAAATCCGTACAAAAATCGATCGCCGGAGCTCTCTCAAAAAAAATCCTAAAACAATACTTTGAATGGTCTCTCTTACGCTGAGCCCACAGTCGCGAGCTTCAGCTGCCCCAAATCGTGTGCATCGCGCGTTCAAAAAATCTTCCAAAAATGCCCCAGGAAGTGTCGGCCGAGTAGGTGACTCGACCCAAGTCGGAGCTGCTCGGCCAGTGGTTCGGCCCGGGTCGCATGCTGCTCCAGCTCAGAATGGATGACTCGGTCGGCTGCTCGGGGTATGCTCAGGGGCCTACTCGGGGTGTGATATCTGCGGCTGCTTGGCCGAGCAGATGAGCTGCTCGGCCCGAGTCAGCCTGTATATGCGGCCTCTCCAACATGTCATGGCTCGGCCCGAGCTGTAAGCTGCTCGGGCCGAGCATTTTCTGGGAAAACTCTGATGCTGCAGCAATGGCCTCTCTCTCTGCTCTCTCTCTCTTTCTTCTCTTCCTTCTCTCCTCCAACAGCTTCGAGAACACGGCGAACTCCTCCAGAGCCCTGCCAACAAGCTCATGAGCACGTCGGATGTGTCCATACCCAGGCGGGGGTCCAAATCGCTCCAAAATCCCTGAAAACTCAAAGTATACTACGAAACTCGAAATATCGTCAGAAATACCAAAATCGCAGTAAAAAGTGGGATTTGGATGCGGGGATGACATGCAGTGCGATGGAAATATGATTTGACAATGATGTAAAATATGGACACATCAGTCTGCAAGCTGGATGGACATATTCGTCGGCTCTAGTTCGCTTCCGGTCTGCAAAAATATAGAGAGGGCATCAAACTGATGCTAGCCCTAAGATCAATCAAAGCTCAGCTGATGGGCATCCCTTCGATGGAGCACGGAACGGTGAAGCTCCCCGGATCTGGTAGCTTCCGGGGGAGATGATTCTTTATAACGGAGGTGGAGTCCTCCAAGAGCTTTATCTCTTTAGGCTTCCTCTTCCCCGTGATCAGATCCTTTAAAAACTTGGCATAGATGGGGATCTCCGTAATAGCATCCATGAACAGGATATTCAACTGGATTCCCTTCAACAACTCCGTGAATTTGGAGTATTTCTTCTTCATCTTAGCCAGGGCTAGCCTCTGTGGGTATGGCGGGGGAGGTCGGCTAGCTTTGTTCTTCGCAGCATCGTCAGGAAGCGGTGTTGTATTAGGTGTAACAGATGGTGGATCTGCCCTCTCCTCATTCTGTCTAGGCTCTTCAGTAGCCTCTTCTTTATCACCGTCGTCAACAGCTTCTTCAAAAATGACTCTCTCCTTGTTCAAAACAGGGATCATGACGGGGTCAGTCGCCCGTCCTCCACGTGTGGTGACAGAAACTACAGCATTCGCTTGGGCCCTTGGGTTCATCTCTGGTTGCGAGGGCAACCTTTCTTGGTTCTTCAAAAGCTGGGACATCTGGCCCCTCAGTTCATCTAGTGTAATATTTATGCTCTTGAACTGGGTGGAAGTGTCCTGCTTGAACCGGGCTTGACCACTCATAAAGGTCTCCAATGTGGCCTCATGATTTGACCGAGGCAGGTTTGGCGCATAGCCCTGCTGAGGCGGCCGGTTGAATTGATAACCTGGTGGTCGATAAGGCCCAGCTGGCCTAAATCTGCCGTAGTGCTGGCCCTGTGGCTGCCCATGTTGTTGCTGAGGAGGGGGTGGCGGTCTCTGAAATTGTGGAGGTTGCAGCCCTCCACTTGGATTCCCATAAGAGAATCCCGGATGATTCCTAGCAGCCGGATGTTGCCACTGATTTTGTCCCTCTCCTTGGACGTACTGCACAGATTCTGATAATTCGGCACCATCATAATGTGTCTCACTAGGGATATACTCTTGCTCTACATAATCATCTGCAGGATGATAAGTAGATGTGCTGGGTAATGCAGGGATGGAATCCAGACGCTGTTCAATTCTGGCCACCTGTTTGGATAAGGTCTCGATGTAAGAGTCCATATGGCTGGCAGCTTTGACCTCGGGGGTCCGAGTCACAATGGTTCTTTCTTCACTCCATTGCTGATTGTTGGCTGTCATATGCTCCAGCAAGTCTATAGCTTCTTTAGGAGACTTGTCAAGTAAGGCGCCTTGCGTCACAGCATTTATAATCATCTTGGTGCTGGACTGCAACCTGTTGTAAAAACTCTGCACCAAATCCCAAGGCTGGATCCTGTGGTGAGGGCATTGATGTTGGAGGTCCTTGAACCTCTCCCATTGTCACGCCCCGCTTCCCTAAAATGGAGGCGAGACGTGAAAAGGTCCGCACGAGAGTGGAGCTGTGAAGCCCCAAACCCGATAAGCGTCAATAAAACATAAGCAGGTCCCTGTAACCACAACGGAACAACAATAATAACACAAGGAGAGACTGAAATAAAATCTCATATCTCATAGATTGTCCAACATGAAAATAAGTCCAACATCCAGAAAAGCCACCAGGCTAAAAGAAAAGAGTCTAAAGGCCCAGAACAAAGCCAACAAAAGCAACAACATCACAAAGTACAGGTGCTACGCACCGACAGCAAAACAACTGTCTAAACAAAGTAAAACACAACGGAGACACTAGGACTGGTCCCCAGTGTCCACGTACTCCCCGTCAAACACAAGCTCGGGCTCGGCGTCAGCAAACACCTCGTCCTCAACAAGGTACTCAGGCTCAGGATCTAACATGTGTCACCCAAAAGAGTAAAGGGGCACATGTCAGCAAGTCTAAAAGACTTGGGCAAGGAAACTGAAAGTAAGGCAACTAGCAACCTAGCAGTTACAGTATGCATGACATGGCAGTTATAACATGAGTGCATAATTAGACATGGTGAACAGTAAGTACAATAGAACAAGCATCGGGGAAAGACAAGGGTAGCCAAGCTACTAACAATCTCAATCAATTCACGTTATTTTGTAGATGTTTACGCCCTTCAGCTGAATGGTACGTCATTCACACCGATCGGCACTAAACACTATCACGTTTCACTGTTATTTGTAGATGTTTACGCCCTTCAGCTGAATGGTACATCATTCACACCGATCGGCACTAAACACTACCCCACCCCAAAGTTTACGCCTTACAACTGCAGTTGTTGATCGGGCAGACCCCCAGTTGAATGGCCGCTTAACCCTTACCCCATCCCACACGTAAACAAGCCAGGGTCCCTGTACATGAGCCCAGCAAGTGAGCCAGGGTTGCCCCGCACGGGAGCTTGTTTCTTAGTTCACAATTCAATATCGAGCGTTGGGGTTAGCAACTCATTATGCTCGCTTCTGGTCACGAGCCAGGAAACACAAGTATTGTAGCGATTCTACGCAATCACGGGATCACTTTAAAGAATGCAATGACATGACAATTAATTTGCGTACCGTTAACGAAAAGTAAACATGTCATGGTAATTGTGCAACATGATTAATGTCGGAACTAGCTTCGTTGTCAAGCTAGTTCCCCAATTTGCGCCTAGGCGAGTATCATTTCGTCGCCTAGCCTCTTTTACGCCTATGATCACTCCTTATTTTACACCTTTTTCCCGCATGTTTGCATGCCATTTAGATCGCCCAAATCATGTTTTTCACGATATATCGACGATATTGCGATGCTTTTCACGATTTGTTGTTTTTGTCGCATTTCAGGTGATTTGGCGCGATTTGGAGTGATCTCGAGATGCGCCTACTCTAGACGGTCACCAACGACCTCCCCGTGGGGTATTTTGCTGTTGGAGAGGAGCGGAAGAAGAACGGACGTCGCAGGAGCGACGAGGAGGCCAAAACAAGCAGATTGGGCATTTTTTGTGTTCCACTCGGCCGAGTGGAGGAGCCACTCGGCCGACCAGCGAGACACTGCTCGGCCGACCAGATCAGACACGATTTACCTGTGCACTCGGCCGAGCACCGAAGACCACATCGGCCGAGTGACGAGACCACGTTCGCCCGAGTGGCGCCCAGACGAAGCCTTTCAAAAATCTCCAAGTTTCTGTTTTTCGGCTGCCTGAGCTTCAGAAGACCCACTCGGCCGAGTGGAGAATCCTGTCCGCCCGAGTACAATGAAGCCATCGGCCGAGTGACGACAACTCACTCGGCCGAGCCGCCCCCAAAGTAGAGACCCCTGAAGGCCCCGACTTACTGGAAAATTACAGGGTTTTCACTCGGCCGAGCGACTTTTGTCACTCGGCCGAGTGCGATGCGCTGCCTGTAGCGAAAACTGCGGAAACAGGCTGTGCAGGGGTATTTTGGTCACAGTTTTTGGACGATTTTGAGGGCTATTTAAGCCCTGTTTTTACCCTAGTTTAGAGGGCCTCTCTCTTAGATTTTTGCAGCTTTTTAGATTAGTTTTTTAGCTTTATTCTTGTGATTGGAGAGGAGACAAAGATTGGAATTTTGTTGGATTAATTGAAGAACTCCATTGGTTTGCATCTCTTTTCCTTAAAAATTCTATTTTTATTGCTTATCTCAATATTGTGATGAATTCTATTGCTTATTTCAACGATTATTTTTATGATCTTGCTATGATTTGTGAGTAGTCTCCACGTCTTGGGGCGTGGGGATGAACCCTACAAGCCCATTTTCATATTTGTGATGAATTGGTAGAAATTGTGCTAGAATTGTTATTAGGGATTAGATTGGGATCAATTTACTACGGATGGCTAGGTATTCATATCAATTGGGATTTGCAAGAGATTGGATCCCAATTTAATAGGAAACCCTAGAAATCCGAATTGGGTTGGAGTCGGATTTTCGAAGTATCGGTTTGCAAGAGATTGGACCGATACTAAGATTTCCGATTGCAATTCCATGCCGATACTCGTTTGCAAGAGATTGGACGGGTAGGAACTATCCCAATCTAGGTCGTGGGCCGAGTTTGCAAGAGATTGGGCTCGGTGCGCGATTGGACGATGATGTTGATCCTAATGCTAGCTTTCCTAGGCTAGGGTTTGCAAGAGATTGGACCCAAACCTAGGATAGCTATAGACCGGCAACAGCGTGAGAGCGTGAGCTTGGTTCTACATTTAGTTGCAACTAGTTCATCCAAATCGTCATTCAAGCAATTTTGATATCGATGAACCGCATTTATGAAATACGGTGAGTAGCGGGGATTCCCCATTCCCTAGACGTTCTTTATTTGATTTGATATTTCCGCATTTTTGTCTGACAATTGTGACAGGATCGCCAAAGGCAAATTTCTCTCTTAAATAGCCAGGTTGATTTGAACAAGCACGGTCATTCATCCTCCCTGTGTTCGATAACCCGCTCGCTGCTACACCGTGCACTTGCGGTAAAACTACAACCGTTCTTTGGGTCACATCCCGGAGCGATCAAGTTTTTGGCGCCGTTGCCGGGGAGTGCGATTGCGTTTGATTCTTTCTCACCCTAGCTATTTCTTTTTTTATTTATTATCATTATTTTTATTTCTTATCTCTTACCTAACCCTTCCACGGTACTAATCATTTCTTTGAAACTCTGTTTCCCCTGTGCATGTACACGAGATCTACGGCGGACCCTGAAGCTTTATTATTTGATCCCGATATCGAACGTACCGCGCGGAGACTTAGAGCGGAAAGGAGACAAAATCTGGAAGGGCGGTTTATGACCAACCCGGAAACTGCGGATCAATTGGCGGCAAGGATGGCGAGGCTAATTTCTATTCGAGATAGGCTTCGGCCTAAGACCTCTTCCACTACCTCATCCATTGCCATGCCGGAGTTGGCGGCCGACAAGAACTTCGAGCTAAAGACTGGATTGGTGGTTTTGATGCAACAAGACCCATTTCATGGGAACGCCCATGAGAACCCCCACTACCACATCCAATTATTCTTGTCGAAGTGCGCCACATTTCAGATGCCGGGGGTCTCCATCGATGCCATCAGACTGCGTCTCTTCCCTTTCACGCTAAAGGACAAGGCACTATACTGGTTGAGGACGCAAGCTGAGGGTGTCTTCACCACTTGGGACGAGTTGGCGAGTGCATTCATCGATAAGTTCTATCCGCCATCCAAGACGGTGAAGATCCGGAGCGCTCTCATGTCCTTCAAGCAAGGACCACAGGAGACGCTCTATGAAGCTTGGGAGCGTTTTAAGGATTTGCAGCATCAATGCCCGCATCATAGCATTGAAGACTGGGAGTTAGTTCATAGCTTCTACAACGGTCTCCAACCGGGGACCAAACAAATTATTGATGCCGCGGCGAATGGTGCTATCTTGTCAAAGACTCCCGAGGAAGCTACGGCCCTGATTGAGGAGATGGCCTCAAATAATCAACAATGGGGCGATGAGCGAGGACACTCTACGTCCTCCTTGAAGCCGACTAGTATCTATGAGGCGAAGGCCGTGGCGGAGCTTACGAGCAAATTTGATTCTCTCCACAAGGTAGTGGAGAGATTGGAGAAGTTTATCACGGAGCCCCAAGGAGCCCCTTCTACCTCCGCTCCAACAAACCAAATGTGTGATTGGCAAGACCAATCTCAAGCCATGTACGTGGGAGGAGAGCAAGGAGAAGGATCCTTGGAGCAAGTACAATATGTTGCGGGGAACCAAGGATATTGGGCCAATCCGGCCGCAAGAAATCATCCCGGATTCTCCTACGCCAACAATGAAGGAGCTTTGAACCCGCCAAACCACCGCCTCAACAAGCTCGACCACCACCACCCCAACAACAAAACTATCCACCGAGGGGGCCTACTCAACAAAACTTTCAACCGAAGCAACAAGTTCCACCATATAGGCCGCCCGGTTACAATCAAGGGTGGAGGAATCAAAATCAAAACCCTCCACAAGCTCAACAATGATCCGACTTCGAAGCTAGAGTGGAGGCGTTCATGGTCGAGCAAAATAAGGTAAATGCTACCTTGAAGGCGGGGCAATACTCTCTTAATACCGTTGTGGCTCAAATATCGGAGCAATTGGCGTTGCTCAATCGGAACACTCAACGATTGCCGGCGCAACCCGAACCAAACCCACGGGGCAACACCGGCCACATCAATGCCGTAGTTGCCGTTACCACTAGAGGTGGAAAGGACACCACCCCCGCCATGATTCCTACCAAGGAGCCCGTGGAGGAAAGCTTGGAGCCAATTGAGCCGGTAGTTGAAGTTGAAAAGGAGAAGGAGCCACAAGACAAGGAGAAATCTAGAGCGGAACAATTGATTGAGGAAAGGCGCTTCATGCCACCAGTCCCATTCCCCCAAAGACTAGCGAGAGCGAAAATGGAGAAGAGGCTAGCGAAGTTCCTCGAGTATCTTAGAGGAGTTAGCCTTAACATTCTCTTCCTCGACGCCATCGTGGAAATCCCCACATATGCTAAATTCTTAAAGGATTTGATTTCGGGGAGAAAGAGGAAGGAGAAGATTATGCTAGCCGAGGAGGGCTCTTGGTTTACCAAGAGAGAAAAGGAGCCGGCCAAATTTAAAGATCCGGGGAGTTTTCGGATTCCTTGCACCTTGGGCGGCGTCCCTCTTCAAAAGGCGTTGGTTGATCTAGGGGCTAGTGTGAGCCTCATGCCTCTCGCCATGTTCTTAAGGCTAAACACCGGGACAAAGTTGAAACCCACCGACATGCGCATTCAATTGGCCGATGGGCGAATAACAAGGCCGGTAGGGATCGCCGAAGACATACCGCTACAAGTCCCGGGTGGAATATGCTTACCATGTGACTTTGTGATCATGGACGTTAAGGAGGAGGGAGATACTTCATTGATACTTGGACGCCCGTTCCTCGCAACCGCCGGAGTAATTGTTGACGTGTGTGAAGGTACCCTAACTTTAAACGTCGGCAACATCGAGGTGGAGCTCCACATTCCTAAGGCTATGAAGCACATGCCTTACCACGAGGAACTTGATTACATGGACCTCCTTGATGAGGTGATAGAGGAGGCGATCCCCCACTCAATTGGCGCTCTTTTCGATGAAGATTTAGAGGAAGGCCCGGATTTAGGCCAAGATGAGAAGATAGATGATTCCCCCGACCTCTCCGCTGAAAATGATGAAGGCGACGCTGATGTCGCAAGGAATCGAGAGCTCTGCAAGCTCTCGAAATTGGAGTCTCTGAAGAAAGCTCCACCGACACGGAGATCGGCGTCACCGGTAAAGCCGTTGACCGGAGCAAATGCTAGCTTGGGGGAGCCTCCCCCCAACACTATTCGAGATGGGAGACCACCGAGGGAGAACACGACGCCGCCACATCCAAATCCAAGCGTTCTCCCCGGAAAGTTTGATGGGTGCATCTCATATGCACCAAACATCCCGCATTGATTGAAAATTATAGGGGGTCGAGCTCACGACCTTAAACGAGCGCTTGTCGGGAGGCAACCCGACGGTTTTTGCTTTATTTTCACTTTTTCTTTATTTTCGTTTTAGAAATTTTTAGTGTTTTGAGTCGTTCGCCCAAAAATTTTGTGATAACGGGTCCTATTTTTCTTGACAGGAGAGGAGATAGGTAGATCCATCATGAGGAGGATGAACGAGACGACGAGGAGCGCCCCAAGAAGGCGCTCGATGCTTAGGAGGAAGATGGAATCGACTGGAGGAAGAAAGACGGAGTTTAGAGCCCAAACGAAGACAAACAGCAGAACACAAGGCTCACTCGGCCGAGTATACTAGTCACTCGGCCGAGTACAAAAGTTCGTCCGACCGAGCCGCTCACGAACGAGGGAAGTCTGCTGTACCCAACCCTCTGTTTATTTTCCTGATTCCAATATAACTGCTACTCGGCCGAGTATATATATTCACTCGGCCGAGTAAAACGGATACCCTCCTAGGGCGAGTCTTGCCGAGTAGCTTGAGTCACTCAGCCGAATGGACTTACTCCACTCGGCCGAGGCTGGCAAAGCCACTCGGCCGAAGCGTAAGCGAGGAGAAATTTCTATTGATCCTGCTCGGCCGAGTGACCCAGTCACTCGGCCGAGTCGTAACTTTTATTATATAAGGGCTGAGGGGGGGCGCGATTTTCGAAACGCTGAAACCGATCGCGCCCCGACTCTTCACCTCCCCTCGCCCGATTCCCCTCGCTCGCGCCCCTACTCGCCCGACTGCCGCTGCCGCACCGCTGCTCGGTCCGCCACCGCCGGCCGAGCACACGCCGGCGCCTCGCCCGAGTCGTCGCCGGCGGCCGCCGCTCCGATCGCCTCCGGTACCCCCTATTTCGATTTTTTCTCCTCTTTTTGTGTATTTTTGAGGATCCATGTGTTAAACGACCCCCAAACCCAAATCAATTCCTATATCTATCTATGATACCCCTAATGCTCCATACATTTTGAATATTACCCACTGATATCGCCATTTCATGCGCAGGTTGCTTTTTGGAGCTTAGGGGAGCCCAGGGGAGCTTCTCGGGACTGATTCGAGCTTCGTGGAGGCGCTGACTTCGTACGCCTCCGTTGCTGAGCACTCGCGGCGTGTCTAGGTAAACTCCTTCCACTCTTTTACACACACCGCACTTTTTCCACTTTTCGGCGCGCTCGGGGCCGATATGCCGCCCCGGACACGGCCGCGGTCGAAGAGAGCTTCCGCCAAGCGGAAGCAGTCGGATGATGCCGGCCCCTCCCACGAATTAGAGGACTCTCCTCCACCGTCCCCCACACACGCCGTCCACCCCGCACAGCCTACAGTGCACCCACAGCCCGCACAGCCTCTCCCTGCCGCACCACAGCCACCGGCTCCACTGGTCGGGCCGCTCGGGATTACGTTCCGAGACGACGCACACCGCGCCGTCTTCGACCGTATCTCCCAGCGCTCGATCGTACCCTCCAGGTTTGCACACCTCGCTGACCTAGGACGCCTGGGGGTACTAGAGGGGATGCTCACGATGTACGACAACGTGGGCTGGCGAGATTTCTTCCAGGTGTCGGCGGATACGTTTACCCGTCCGACACTTGAGGTTCTGAGTTCGATCGCCCGGACCGACGAGGGATGCTCGTTTCGGTTCATGGATCGAGAGTGCCAGGTCACTCTCGATATGATGAGAGCGTTTTTCTCGTGGCCCGCTGTCCCCGGTGCCGATCGCGGTTATGGCCCCACCCATATCCCCCCACCTTCCTTCGACGCCGGTGCCTTCTGGGCCCGGATTACGGGTCTCCACACTGCCTTTGACCCTAGTAGGGCCAAGGCCTCGGCCATTGTCCACCCCTGCCTCCGCATTGCTCAGCGCCTTATGGCGACGTCCTTTTTGGCCAGATATGAGCCGGGCACGATGTCTACGCCAGAGCTCTACATGCTCTACGCGATGACACGTCCCAGAGCTCTATCTAGGGATGGCGATGAGCTTGTCCCCGCCGTCGTGATCGATATCGCGGCATGGTTTTTAGACCGCATCATTGTATCGGTGGGCGCTCGCTCACCGATATGCTGCGGCGGCCTGATCACCTTGCTTGCTCTTATGACCGGCGAGGACTTCCCCGAGACTTGCGACGCGTCCTGGGCCCCACTTCTCTGTCGATAGATGTTATGGCCCGGATGAAGATGCTTCGTCCGCACGGTGAGCGTCACTGGGTCTGGTTGCACGGCCCCTACGGGGCCGACTACATGATTCTCCCGAGCCCTGCTCGGACTCTGATTGCACCGGCCCACGTTGACTGGCTCCCTGCGATGGATGTTCTCATCCCCGCTGCTTACGTGCTCGAGGCCGAGGAGGCCGAGCAGGCCCACGCTGCCCCTGTAGACCCTGTTGCACACCCTGCCGAGCCTGCTGCCGACCCTGTTGACCCAGTGGCCCCTCAGCCCATACCTGACGTTTCCGCTGCTCCTGACACCGCTGTCGGTGTCGGGAGTACCTTAGCTGAGCCCACTTCTGTAGGATCCTGTCCAAAACAGAGTTAGGATCGATAATATGAAGTTTAGACTTACGCTTGCGTATGCGGCACGGTAGTCTACGAACTTCGCCTTCGGATTCGCCACGACGGATCGAGTCTTCTCACGAACGGAGTAAGGCTACTAATCCACAATATAAATCTCTACTTTAGATTAAGAACTTGGATAGAGGAAGAGAAAGGATTTCTGCAGAGCTTCGCTATGATGAAGTTGCATGCATGAATTTCATGCAAAAGGTGTAAGAAATGGCTTACCCTTGGGTCTTATTTATAGCCCCCAAGGTAGTTATTTTAGGGTAAGTTGTTCCTTTGGAACAACTTAATTAAGGTGTACCATGATACATGGCACATTATAAGCTTAAGTTGTACCATATGCATGGTACAACATAAGCTTAAGATATTCCCCCTTTATTAGCCATATGTCGCATGCACTTATGCATATATAATGCGACTTTCCCACTCATCCAGAGATCCTCTCCGCAAGGGAACAGATTCCCTTTGCACACGACTTCGTGTACGCGACGTTCGAGGTCCGTATTCCCTCGTACATCCCCTACAAGGGTGTACAAACGTCTTCCATATCCAACATCTCTCACTCACACTTGAGGGGATTATAAGAGAACATCTTTCTCTTAGTTCTTTCATCTATCATACCGAGAAATAGACCGTGCGACCGTCATGTGCGTAGAGTCTGTTGTTGTGCACTTGTTAGAGATACACAACGACCTCGAAGGTGCAAAGTTGAGTAGTTCAACGCATGCTTTACCCTAGATTATTTCTTCACATTTCTTATACTTTATATTCAACAATTGAATCCCTTCTGGATCACAATTGGCTGGCCATCATTGAATCATTAAAGTCCAAATGTGAATATGAAATCAATCTTCCTCTTCTTGCGAACCTTCTGATCTTGACTTGATTCGCTTTTCTAACGTGCCCCGCCGAGCCGAATTATCATAGCCCATAAGTAACATGCTAAGATAGCGATCATCTCGTCAAATCTAAAGGAACCAATTGGAGTCCTTGAGGGTAAGGGTTAAGACCCGTATGGCCTTTGAGTCTCACATAATAGCAAACACTATTGCTACTAACTCAGTGGTCGAAATGCATACGTGGTATGAACACGTATTACAACATCACTCCTTTCCCAGGGAGAGTATGTCTTAATGATGTTGTACGGATGAAAAGATCAGACACCACAGTGCCTATCTTTTTGAGTCCCTTTACTACTCGTGAAATATTCACGGACTCTCATCCTGCATAAGACAGATAGGATTTAAAAAAATCCTACGAGATCTCTTTCAAATATCCTTGTGATACAGATCTCAGATCTTTTGTAAGCATCCATATGATGCAGATCTTTCATTCGACTATCTTGTTTAAGTCATGACTCTAAATCATTCGTCTAATGATTTTGACTTTAAACTAGTCTCATCTCTATCTTATCCATCTGATAAGATAAGGCGGTTGCTCATGTGAGAGAGCCAACCTTTATCTGTCCGACATACACACAATTCAGCTGAGATTTCAAAAATGTACACAAACATTTCTTAAGAAATTCATATGCAATGTTTGAAAAAGAACTTATTCTTTTATTAAATTTGATCTTTCTTAGACATGGGAATATATATTGGTACAACTCAGCTCATACGCAATCCTTGGGATGATAAGTGTTTATAAAACACATTTCTGGGGATCGCTTTCGTAAGCTGATCCTCTATCATCTTATGCGTAGATATGTACCTTATGTCTACCTTCTTGGTTTTATCATAGTCTTTTGCAAATCTGCAGTTCCTTTAAGATACTGCATTATCCTCTTAACCGCTTTCCAGTGTTCTTGCCATGGGTTGGATTGGTAACAGCTTACCATTTCCAACGGCAAAACAGATGTCCGGTCTCGTACACACCATAGCGTACATAAGACTATCAACTGGAATATGGAACTTTTTCCATAATTTCCTTATCCTTTTGGTTCTTTGGACACGATTCCAGATATAAATTATCGCATATGCTTATATGAATATCAATGGACTTGCAGTCCTGCATATTAAATCGTTCTAGAACCTTCTTTATATAAGTCTCCTGTGAAAGAGAAAGAAGTTTCTTCGAACGATTCCTTGAAATCTTAATTCCAAGGATATATGTGGCTTCCCCATGTCTTTCATCTCAAAACTGATGAAAGTCAAGCCTTGATATCCATCACAAAGCCCTTGTCTTTTTCTGGTTATTAAAATGTCATCTACATATAGAGACATATTAACATGCTTGCTTTTAATCCTCTTGATATATACGTAGTTATCTTCATCAAGCATGGAAAATCCATTTGATAAGACAACTTCTTGAAATTGTATATACCATTGCCTCGAGGATTATTTAAGACCATATATGGATTTACGAAGTTTACAAACCTTATGTTCGTTTCCTTCTTTTACAAACCCTGTTGGTTGTTCCATATAGATCTCCTCGTCCAATTCTCCATTGAGAAAGGCAGTCTTTACATCCATCTGATGTAATTCGAGGTATAAACAAGCTACCATTGCCAGAATCATGCGAATCAAGGTAAAACGCACAACAGGTGAGGAGGTCTCTTCGTAGTCTATCCCTTCCTGTTGCATAAAACCTTTCGCGACAAGGCGAGCTTTATATCTGTCAATAGAGCCATCAGCCTTATGCTTGATCTTGAGAACCCATTTGTTCCCAATTGCTCTATGTCCTCTGGGTAAGTTAACTAAGTCCCAAACTTGGTTAACTTTCATGGATTTCAATTCCTCCTTCATCGCTTCCATCCATTTGTCTTTCGCAGGGCATGATGCGGCCTGTTTGAAAGTAGCAGGCTTGTCATCATCTTGTAGTAAATTCATAAAGGTTTGCGGAAATTCATCCTCAAATCTTAGAGGAGCCAACCTTGTACGACTACTACGTTGTATTTGAGATTCTTCAAGTCCTTGTTGACTCGAATTTAGATCAATTCTAATATCACTCCCACTTGGAATGTCGTTAGAATTGCTCCCACTTGGATCATTATTCCCGTATGGAATAGGATAATCGTCATTCGTATAATCCATTGGTGAAGGTTGAAACGTATTTTCGTTTTCACCAAGAATTCTCCCACTCGAATGAGGTAATCCTTCTTGATCATAAATCTCAAATAGAGATAAGTCCTGACTTATCTCGCCCTGTCTTGGAAACTTGTTTTTCCAAGAAAGTGACATCCCTCGACTCAAACTCAATTAGCCCACCATTGTCTTCCTGACTAACATAAAACATAACCTTTGGAGTTTTCTGCGTATCGTATAAAGATACATTTCCTTCCCTTTGGCCCAAGTTTGCCATACTTATGGGAGGAAATATGTGCGTAGGATGCATAACCCCAAGGTTTCAAAATGTTTAAGTGAGGAGACCTTTGGTTCCACAACTCATAAGGAGTGGAGCTAACTGATTTCGAGGGTACGCGGTTCAAAATGAAAGCGGCTGTCAATAATGCATCACCCCAAAAGGTGATTGGCAAGTTAGCTTGCGCCATGATTGATCGGACCAATTTTCATTAAAGTCCTATTCCTCCTTTCTGCAACACCAATTTGTTGAGGAGTATAAGGCATAGATACCTGATGTACTATGCCTTTTTCATCACAAAAGTTCCTTTAAACTTGTTGATTGATATTCACCACCCCTATCGGTTCGCACGACCTTAATCTTGCGATCTAATTGATTCTCCACTAAACTCATATAGTTTTTAAAGTAGGTTTAGTGCTTTCACTTTTGTGGGATATCAAATAGATATGACCGAATCGGGTGAAATCATCAATAAAAGTGATGAAAAATAGGACTTCCCGCGTCTTGTCTTGACGTTCATCGGACCACATATGTCCGAATGGATAAGCTGTAATGGAACCTCGGCCCTTGTGCCGGTTCCAAACGGCTTGCGACAAGATTTCCTCACAAGGCAATGTTCGCAGGTCGACATTTCAACCTTTGAAACATTGGATAGAAGGCCACGTTTGGCAAGTCTATCTATACGCATTGGTCCAATATGACCAAGCCTTGTGTGCCAACAAATTATATTAGACTCATTAGTCAAAGAATTTGTCACAAGGAAATTTTCATTACATGAGGAAATACATTGTACTTATTACAATAAATCCTTTGAAATACAAACCCAGTACCAATAAAGGAATTATTACAAAATAGGTCCATATTACAATCATGAAGGAACCAACTATAACCAAGACCCATTATATTGACCACAGTTTTAATATTCCTTTGAATATATGGAATGAAGAGAACATCATAAAGTAGGAGAGTGTGGCCGTTGTCCAAGTCTAGCTTGCAATTCCCAACGCCTTTCTCTACAACACGTGTGTTGTTTCCTACATTGATCCACTTCATTCCTTGGGGTATCCGGTGATACTCCACGAAGGACCGTCTGTCCTTTGCTATGTGGTCGGTGGCACCTGAATCAATTATCCCAAAATGGATTAGATTCCACAAGAAATATTGAACTAGAAACACATATGTAACTAGTATTACAAGTTACCTCGTCACTTCCACTCGTACACGAACGAGCATAGTGACCGAGCTTGTTGCACTTGAAGCACTTGATCCTTTTCAAGTCTTTCTTCTTGTGCCATTTCTTGTGCCCACCCTTATGTTTGGGTCCTTGGTAGACTCAGGTTGCTTATTACGTTCATTAGAAGACTTCGAACTATCTTTACGTTTCTTTCCCCCGTGTGAGGAACTAGCAACCATGTGCACTTCTGCACTTGGCTTGGCAGCCGCAAGCCGCTCTTCCTCTAATTCGAGGTGCTTGGAAACGTCGTTGAAGGTCTTGATGCTCTCATTATGAGTGAGATGCATCTTCATCTGATCCCACCCATTTGGTAGGGAATGTATGACTGCTTGGATTTGTTGCTCATCTGTGAGCACATGACCTGCATCCTTTAACTCCGAGATAAGGTTCGCCATATGTCGCAGATGTTTCCCCATGGAATGATCTGGACGTTTCTTATATGAATCGAACCTTATAGTTAAGGAGCGAAGTTTGGACACCGATGTGCCACCGAACTTCTCCTCTAGCTTGGACCATATGTCCATGGCTAGGTCATGTTCTCGGAAGATGCGCATTATGTCATCAGCCATACTGCTTAATAACGTAATGCGCGCTATCTTATTCTTCCGAGACCAAGCATCAAAAGCTTCCTTGTCTCTTCGGTGTTGGGCCGTAGTGCCCAACTCTGGTTCAATCATAACGTTCTTTAGAGTTTCGAGCACTTCTTGCTCCTCTAGAACGTATTGTATCTTAATGGACCAAAGTTTGTAATTATCGCCGTTGAGTTTTTCACCTTTGTTTAACTCAGCGACGATATTCTTTGAAGCGGAAGACATTTTACTTTTAAAATGCTGCAAAAGACATAAAAAACCGAAGATTCGATCAAAAAACACATTGCATAAAAATTCTTAAAATATAACTCCCACTTGAAATTATATTATTTTTGATAAGTTACTTTCGAAAAATATTGAAGATGTTGTTCTAGAATCGAAAAGGTCTCTTTGATTCCAATCACCATCTAGAACAACCTTCAATATTCCCCCATAACTTATCAAACAATAGTACTCTTATAGTACTAGCAGCGTAAAAACGAGTTTGAAAACGTATTTTTCAAATATAATTCCCACTTGAAATGATAATAGAATAACCCATATGGATAGTTCTAAAATCAACTCCCACTTGGAATGATATTCATAATTTGATAAGTTACTTTCGAAAAATATTGAAGATGTTACTCTAGAGTCGGAAAGGTCACTATGTTTCCAATCACCATCTAGAGTAACTTTCAATATTTCTCCCTCACTTTATCAAATGTTAGTACTCTTATAGTACTTTGCAGCGGAAAAGCGTTTTTGAAAAAACGTATTTTTCAAAAATTCAAAGTACATTGGCTAATCTCCGTAGAGTAGAGCACAACGTCATAAGTACATTGGCTAATCTCCGTAGAGTAGAGCACAATGACATGGCTAATCTCGCATGAAGTAGAGCACTAAGGCTAATCTTCAAGGAGTAGAGCACAATTTCTTAAGTACATTAGCTAATCTCCGTAGAGTAGAGCACAATGACTTGGCTAATCTCGCATGAAGTAGAGCACTATGGCTAGTCTTCAAGGAGTAGAGCCCAAAGAAAAACTTCATTAAAACGTTAGTCCCATATGAACTAGTCGGCACTGTGGTTAGCCCCGTATGGACTAATCGACACATTCGAGTTTGACCAAGGCCTTTTGTTACCCCGTATGGGTCATTTGACAAGTTTGCAATCGACCCAGACCATCTGTCGGATTGGTCGACCAAAAACACTAAATTGGTCGACCAATTTTTTTGAATTGCAACTTCTTCCCGGCCAGGGCCTCTGCCCTGGCCGAGGCTTGGCCAAGGGCCGGCCAGGGCCTCTGCCCTGGCCGGCCAGGGGCCTTAGCCCCCTCGGCCAGGGCCTCTGCCCTGGCCGAGGCCGGCCAAGGCCGGCCAGGCCCTGGCCGAGGCCAGGGCATTGGCCCTGGCCTCTGCCAGGGCAGGCCAGCCGGCACTGGCCCCTGCCAGGGCCGGCCAGGGCCTGGCCGAGGCCAGGGCGCCGGCCCTGGCCTCTGCCAGGGCCGGCAGGCCGGCAGGCCTTGGCCTTGGCCGGCCATTGCCGGCCTGGCCTTGGCCGGCCACTGCCGGCCTGGCCATGGCCGGCCACTGCCGGCCTGGCCATGGCCGGCCATGGCTTGGCCATGGCCGGTCATGGCCAAGGCCATTTGGCATTGGCCGGCCATGGCCCCTTTGGCCATGGCCGGCCACCCCCTTTGAATGGGGTTGCCGCACACATTCCTCCCCCTTGATGGGGTGGTCGCCGGTGGTTATTGGCCGTAGCCAACCCCCTCCGCTTGGGGAGGGGGGGTGCATGGCCTTCATAGCCCATTTGGCCATGGTGCACATGCACCAAATTTCCTCTTACCCGATGGAAATAACTACCATCATCTTCCTCGATGAAGCACCCGTTCGTCGATGAAGCACCCGTTCGTCGAGAAATTAGTTATTTCCTAATGGCCGTGTGCCAAAAATGAAAAATAACATACTACGTGAACGGTCGGTTCTTCCCGTCACGGAGAGTTCCTACCATATCCGTAATGATAGGAGACCCTAACGTGAAAAGAACAACCGCTGCGTTCTCTCCGTCACGAAGCGTTCCTACTATATCCGTAATAGTAGGAGACCCATTCGTGAAAAAGACAACGACTCGTTCATAGTTTCGACGGGGCGGCGGTTTGACCGGGGCAAACCCTTATGGCTCCGATACCAATGTAGGATCCTGTCCAAAACAGAGTTAGGATCGATAATATGAAGTTTAGACTTACGCTTGCGTATGCGGCACGGTAGTCTACGAACTTCGCCTTCGGATTCGCCACGACGGATCGAGTCTTCTCACGAACGGAGTAAGGCTACTAATCCACAATCTAAATCTCTACTTTAGATTAAGAACTTGGATAGAGGAAGAGAAAGGATTTCTGCAGAGCTTCGCTATGATGAAGTTGCATGCATGAATTTCATGCAAAAGGTGTAAGAAATGGCTTACCCTTGGGTCTTATTTATAGCCCCCAAGGTAGTTATTTTAGGGTAAGTTGTTCCTTTGGAACAACTTAATTAAGGTGTACCATGATACATGGCACATTATAAGCTTAAGTTGTACCATATGCATGGTACAACATAAGCTTAAGATATTCCCCCTTTATTAGCCATATGTCGCATGCACTTATGCATATATAATGCGACTTTCCCACTCATCCAGAGATCCTCTCCGCAAGGGAACAGATTCCCTTTGCACACAACTTCGTGTACGCGACGTTCGAGGTCCGTATTCCCTCGTACATCCCCTACAAGGGTGTACAAACGTCTTCCATATCCAACAACTTCCACCACCTCCACCACTTTCGAGGCTGTCACCACCACTCCCACCACCACCACCACTGGCCCTCTGTCCGTCGAGCCTCTTTGCTCCGCACTCCCCGAGCGCCCGTCGACCTTTGTTGAGAGTGGAGAGCCCTCGTTTGTCGCGGTCGTGGAGACCATGGCTAGCATGATCTCCGCTGGGGTTGCGCCTTTTGGTCCACACACTTCCACCCCAGCGGTAGTCACCTCTGTCTCCACCCCTGCTGTATTTTCCGAGAGCGTCGTGGTGTCTGTCCACACTTCTGTGCCACTGACCTCTCTAGCCGCCTCGCTGCCATTTTTGCACTCTTCTTTCGCTGCTGCTGCCTCCACTTCCCACCAGCCGGTGCCCCGGCCTCACACTGAGGCCAGGCCCACATTTGCAGGCGCAGCACCTTTTGTTCCCTTCCCCGCTGAGCCAGTCACATACGCGACCAGAGTTCGCCAGCCTCGCCCTGCACAGCCCCGCCCGGTGCGTCCCTCTGCACCACCTCCCCCTGACACTGTACTTCAGAGCATTCGTGCTCTAGAGGGGGCGGTGAGTGGCCTCAGAGGCGACCTTAGGACTCTGACCTCCACCGTCTCTGCGATGGCTGGCTGCTTCGAGCTGCTACCCCAGATCCATTACTGTCTCACCCAGGTTCTGGAGCGTCTCCCGCGCGTACCCCCACCCACCCAGCAGGTTCCCGCCCACACTTCCACACACACCCGACCTGCTGCCACTCCCACACCCACCCCCGCTCAGCGGCCTGTCCAGCCACCACCACCACCTCCGCCTCAGGACGGAGACGGTGCAGCACCACCTTCCTAGGCACCCTTGATGCCATCGATTCCTTTTGCCGTTGTGCTGCCCGCTTCTGCTGGGTCCTGACACCTTTTTGTCCTCCCCTCCCCTCACTTATTTTGGGATTCTCTTTTTGATCATATCTTTATATATCTTTTTTGGGAGAGAGGGAGAGTTTTTGGTGCCACTTATATCTCTGTATCACTCCTATCTGTGCATGCCTCATGTCCGCATCATATTTTCATTTCTTTATTTTTCTTTTTTATTTTCATTTTTTTCATGCATGCATCCTCACCATCCCCTCACATTTCTTGTCTCTCGGTGTGCCACACTTTGCACATTGAGGACACTGTGCCATTTAGCTTGGGGGAGTGAGTTCTCACGTTCTTTTTCGATTTGCCACCTTTATTTTTAGATTTTCACACCGTTTTTCACTTTTGCACTCATTTTCATTATTTCTCTTTTATTTTACCATGCATCACGTTTTTCTTATTTTTTCTGTGTGCCGCATTGTAAATAGTTCTATTTTCCCTTTATCTTTATTTCTTTTCTTTTTCATCTCATGCTAGAGATGACTTTTCTGTGATGATGTTGACGTTGGATTTAGCTTACTCTATATGCATGCTATATTTGTCATGTCTTAGATTTTATTTCTGATATCATATGCTATGACTTGCCTTGCATTTAGATATAGTAACCCACACTTTTTTCCACATGAAAATGGATGAAATTTTACTATTAGCTGAGTCTGAATATTCATATGTATGCTATCACAGAAAACACACCAAGATTCACGCATTGAATGCCTATATCTGGAGTACTGATTTCTTTTTCCTATATCACTTCTATATGCATGAATTGTACACTTCACTTCAGGATGATTGAATGATGTTAGCTATGATAAATCTGGATTAGTTAGCTTTTTTGTGATCAAAACTGAGTAGATTAGATTACCCTGCTGAAGTTGTCGTGCATGTCTTATAGAGTGAACCGAGAGATACATTTATTTCTTTCTCCACAAATCTTGAACATCATTTCTCTACTTTTAAAATCATTGGTGAATCTCCCCTTAAGCGACTCTATTATATGGCATTTCCCCCGCTATTAATTCCTAGCTCCAAATCTCTTATTCTAAAAAAAATAAGAGAGAAAAAGAGAAAATATTCTTGTATATCATTATCTCTCTTTGAGTTGGGATCATTGTGTATATATGCTATATTGCAAAAAAAGAAAAAAAAGGAAAAAAAGAGGAAAAATCCTCAATAAAAGATCCCATCTCACTTTCTTCCTTTCTTCTTTCTTCTTATTACATTTGGAGCTATATAAAAATGGAGATGTGAATATTTTTTTTATGCCACCATGCTTATAGATAAGCTTGGGGGAGGGGATCCATTGATGTGTGAGAGAGTGACTACTTGACATTGCACGACGACCTAGGCTAAGTAATATTCTATAGTCGGTGAGATTATTTTTAGCTTTACGAAATCCAGAAATCTAAGCCTAGCGTTCATTTCATGAAATCCATACTTTTCTATTCTCTCTATTCTATAGTGTGATACTCTTATACTCCTGATAGAAAGCGTTCAATTGAAAAGTGTGTGATCTGTGATTTGTATACCGCTTTAAATGATTCAGACGATGTTAATTTTAGAATTATTCCGTTTTTCATGATTATATCGTTGTTCGTGGGTTTTCTATTTCTATTTGCACTATTATACTATGATATCAAAATAAAATCCTTTGACATGTATTTTTCATTCGGTGCATGCTATATGAGTAAGTGAAACCCCCGTCCTGAGAAAATGATCTAGTATCTTACCTCTTCGCTTCTTTCTTTCTTCTTTATTTTCATTTCGTTTTCCATTCTTCTCCGTTTTTCATTTTTCGTTTTTTCGCCGTTTTCGTTTTCCGAATCCACCGGGTTCGCCTTTTACTTATCTTCCTCGAGGACGAGTAAGAGGCAAGCTTGGGGGATTTTGATCACTCCTTATTTTACACCTTTTTCCCGCATGTTTGCATGCCATTTAGATCGCCCAAATCATGTTTTTCACGATATATCGACGATATTACGATGCTTTTCACGATTTGTTGTTTTTGTCGCATTTCAAGTGATTTGGCGCGATTTGGAGTGATCTCGAGATGCGCCTACTCTAGACGGTCACCAACGATCTCCCCGTGGGGTATTTTGCTGTTGGAGAGGAGCGGAAGAAGAACGGACGTCGCAGGAGCGACGAGGAGGGCCAAAACAAGCAGATTGGGCATTTTTTGTGTTCCACTCGGCCGAGTGGAGGAGCCACTCGGCCGACCAGCGAGACACTGCTCGGCCGACCAGATCAGACACAATTTACCTGTGCACTCGGCCGAGCACCGAAGACCACATCGGCCGAGTGACGAGACCACGTCCGCCCGAGTGGCGCCCAGACGAAGCCTTTCAAAAATCTCCAAGTTTCTGTTTTTCGGCTGCCTGAGCTTCAGAAGACCCACTCGGCCGAGTGGAGAATCCTGTCCGCCCGAGTACAATGAAGCCATCGGCCGAGTGACGACAACTCACTCGGCCGAGCCGCCCCCGAAGTAGAGACCCCTGAAGGCCCCGACTTACTGGAAAATTACAGGGTTTTCACTCGGCCGAGCGACTTTTGTCACTCGGCCGAGTGCGATGCGCTGCCTGTAGCGAAAACTGCGGAAAACAGGCTGTGCAGGGGTATTTTGGTCACAGTTTTTGGACGATTTTGAGGGCTATTTAAGCCATGTTTTTACCCTAGTTTAGAGGGCCTCTCTCTTAGATTTTTGCAGCTTTTTAGATTAGTTTTTTTAGCTTTATTCTTGTGATTGGAGAGGAGACAAAGATTGGAATTTTGTTGGATTAATTGAAGAACTCCATTGGTTTGCATCTCTTTTCCTTAAAAATTCTATTTTTATTGCTTATCTCAATATTGTGATGAATTCTATTGCTTATTTCAACGATTATTTTTGTGATCTTGCTATGATTTGTGAGTAGTCTCCACGTCTTGGGGCGTGGGGATGAACCCTACAAGCCCATTTTCATATTTGTGATGAATTGGTAGAAATTGTGCTAGAATTGTTATTAGGGATTAGATTGGGATCAATTTACTACGGATGGCTAGGTATTCATATCAATTGGGATTTGCAAGAGATTGGATCCCAATTTGATAGGAAACCCTAGAAATCCGAATTGGGTTGGAGTCGGATTTTCGAAGTATCGGTTTGCAAGAGATTGGACCGATACTAAGATTTCCGATTGCAATTCCATGCCGATACTCGTTTGCAAGAGATTGGACGGGTAGGAACTATCCCAATCTAGGTCGTGGGCCGAGTTTGCAAGAGATTGGGCTCGGTGCGCGATTGGACGATGATGTTGATCCTAATGCTAGCTTTCCTAGGCTAGGGTTTGCAAGAGATTGGACCCAAACCTAAGATAGCTATAGACCGGCAACAGCGCGAGAGCGTGAGCTTGGTTCTACATTCAGTTGCAACTAGTTCATCCAAATCGTCATTCAAGCAATTTTGATATCGATGAACCGCATTTATGAAATACGGTGAGTAGCGGGGATTCCTCATTCCCTAGACGTTCTTTATTTGATTTGATATTTCCGCATTTTTGTCTGACGATTGTGACAGGATCGCCAAAGGCAAATTTCTCTCTTAAATAGCCAGGTTGATTTGAACAAGCACGGTCATTCATCCTCCCTGTGTTTGATAACCCGCTCGCTGCTACACCGTGCACTTGCGGTAAAACTACAACCGTTCTTTGGGTCACATCCCGGAGCGATCAGCCTACAACAAGCAAATGGCCTAAAACGTGGCCTAAACCCTAGGTGGCTAGTTTCACTTGCCTAGCACCGGGGATGACGATCAATGAGGGTTCGCCTCACGGATGCTAATCTACGGGGAAATCGCTGTTACAGAGAAACAATCAACAAAACAATATTCATTCATTAGGGTTTCATAAAAATACAAATAGGTTATGAAAACATCAAGAGATCGATTTCTTACCGAGAGGAGGCGGAAGAAACACTCCGGAGAACCCTAGGACCAGATCTGGAAACGAATGGAGAAGTTTGGGAAACTAGGGTTTTGGGGGATTTTGGGGATTTGATGGAGATTTGGGGAAAATGAGACGTGGAATGAGTGGATGGAGGGTTTAGATGATGGATCTAGGGCTTGGAATGAAGGATTAAAGCTTGGAGGGAGATGGGGGCTCAATGGGGGAGATTTTAGGGTTTAGGGTCGAGTGGAGGAAGAAGAAAACGTTTGGGAGGGGTATAAATAGGTTGGGCTGGCGGCTGCCCAGAAATTAGGGTTTTAACACAGATTAGTCGGTCAAAGAGCAACCACTGACCGACTAGTTTGGCAACTAGTCGGTCGGTCGACCAACGCAGACCGACTAAGTGTAAACAGTAGCTTCTGAACGAAAATAGGATTTAGATTTAGTCGGTCAATGAAAAATACTGACCGGCTAGTTTAACATCTAGTCGGTCGATGAACGTTCTTAGACCGACTAAGAGTGAACAGTATTGATACCAAAAATTAAGTTGAAGAGTTAGTCGGTTAAAGAAGCATTGCTGATCGACTAGTTTGCAACCTAGTCGGTCAACCAACGTTCTTAGACCGACTAACGATAAACAGTAACTCCTAAGAAATTTAGAAAGCCAACTAGTCGGTCCAAGAAGGACTGCCGACCGACTGGATCGTCATCTAGTCGGTCGGTGCCCCTTCTTATACCGGCTAATAAGCACCAAAAGTTCCGATACGGAGCGCGGAGCCTCGGGATCGATTCCTATGACTCCTAGGCTTGATCTAATAGTAAGATACGACCGTTATGAAGCCCGTCACGAATGACTTGCTTCGAAATCGACGATCCTAAGGAAGAAACGAGAAAACGCGACGAAACGATCGAAAATGAAGGTTACGGAGACGAAAACCACACATGAGGAGAAAATCCATCAAAACATATATTATATTATAATAAATCCAGATACATGAAAAGCAGTCGTTACATCCTCCCCAACTTAAGAAAAATTTCGTCCTCGGAATTTCCAAATACTCACGAGTCCGGAAACAAAAGTGGGAAACGCTCTCGCATCTCATCCTCATTCTCCCAAGTAGACTCTCCAGGTGAGCCGTGTCGCCACATCACCCTCACAAGATTGACAATCTTGTTCCGAAGCGACTTCTGACGCCTGTCTAGAATCTGCACTGGATGTTGGTCATACGTCATATCAGGGCGAACGGTAATCTCCGAAAAATCTACCGCATGAGATGGATCGCTAATGTATCGACGAAGCTGCGACACATGAAAAACATTGTGAACTCCTTCCAAAGATGGCGGCAAGGCCAAGCGATAAGCTACCTCGCCAACCCTCTCCAAAATGTTAAACGGTCCAATGTATCGCGGGCTCAACTTCCCTCGCTTCCCAAAACGAATCACACCACGATTCGGGGAAATCTTCAAGAACACATGGTCGCCCGGCTGAAACTCCAAAGGACGACGTTTAGCATCCGCCCAATGCTTAAAACGGTCCTGAGCGATCCTCAACCTCTCCCGAATATTCCTGACGATATCCACGGCCTCCACGATCATCTCAGGTCCCAACAGCTCCCGATCACCAACGTCATCCCAACTCAGTGGCGATCGACATTTCCTCCCATAAAGAGCGGCGAAAGGCGCCATGCCAATACTCGCCTGGAAGCTGTTGTTGTAGGAAAACTCTACCAGATGTAGATGGTCCTCCCACGAACCCTTGAAATCCAACATGCACGCTCTCAGCATGTCTTCCAAAATCTGAATTGTCCTCTCGGACTGGCCATCCGTCTGCGGATGGTACGCCGTGCTGAAACTCAGACGCGTACCCAAGCTCTTCTGCAAACTCTGCCAGAACTGAGATGTGAATCTCGTGTCTCTGTCCGACACGATACTCACGGGGACTCCATGAAGTCGCATGACCTCCTGCATATATCTCCTTGCTAGCGCCTCAGTGGACTGTCCCACTCGGAACAGAATAAAGTGCACAGATTTGGTTAATCGATCCACGATCACCTAAATCGCGTCATTCAGCCTCGGACTCCGAGGTAGTCCAGTCACGAAATCCATAGTGATGTGTTGCCACTTCCACTCCGGAATCGTAAGCGGTTGTAGCAACCCGGCCGTACGCCGATGCTCCGCCTACACTTGCTGGCAAACCAAGCACTTGGCTACACTCCGAGCCACACTCCTCTTCATACCATGCCACCAATAATTCAGACGAAGATCCTGGTACATCTTGGTGCCACCAGGATGCACAGAATACAGCGAACTGTGTGCCTCCACCATCAACTCCTCTCTAATATCCCCAGAGGGCACACACAACCTGGCTCCAAACCTTAGCGAGCCATCCTCATGAATCAAAAAGTCAGTCCGCAGACCGGCTCCCACCTGCTCCCGAATCTTCATCAGCTTTGGATCCTCAGCCTGGCCAGCCTTAATCCGATCCACGATCGTCGACTGTACCTGCATGTACATCAACGAAGAAGCCTCCCCAGGAAGAACAATCTCCACTCCAGACTCACAAAAATCCTGCTGCAATCTCCACTGCGAGGTCAACATCATCACCGTGGGAAGCCTACTCAAAGCATCTGGAACCACATTCACCTTGCCAGGGTGATACTGCAAATCAATCTCATAATCCGCCATAAGCTCCAACCATCGGCGCTGTCGCATGTTGAGCTCCTTCTGATTAAAGATATACTTCAAGCTTTTGTGATCGGTGAAAATCTTCACTTTCTCACTCAGCAGGAAGTGCCTCCAAATCTTAAGAGCAAACACAACGGCAGCCAACTCCAAATCATGCGTCGGGTAATTCTTCTCATGAACCTTAAGCTGACGAGATGCACAAGCCACAACGTGCCCGTGCTGATGCAACACACAACCGAGACCCTTGCCAGAAGCATCGCAAAAGATCTCAAATCCACCGCTGCGATCAGGCACAACAAGAATAGGGGCGGTCGTCAACCTCTCCTTCAGAATACCAAAAGCACTCTCACAATCACCCAACCAAACAAAAGCAACATCCTTCCGCGTCAACCTGGTCATCGGCTCAGCAATACGAGAAAAGTCCTTAATGAATCGCCGATAGTAACCAGCAAGTCCAAGGAAACTCCGAATCTCAGACGCAGACGACGGAACAGGCCACTCCCTGATGGCCCTAATCTTCTCGGGATCCACTGAAATACCATCTCCAGTCACCACATGCCCGAGAAAAACAACTCTATCCAGCCAAAACTCGCACTTCGAAAGCTTAGCATACAACCGATGCTTCCTCAAAATCTCCAACACCGTCCTTAAGTGCGAGGCATGCTCTTCCTCCGACTTCGAATAGACCAGAATGTCGTCAATAAAGATAACGACAAACTTATCCAAAAAGTCGTAGAAAATCAGGTTCATCAGATTCATGAAAACTGCGGGCGCGTTAGTTACGCCGAAAGGCATAACCACGAACTCATAGTGTCCATACTTCGTCCTGAACGCTGTCGTCGGAACATCATCCTTCTTCACCTTCAACTGATGGTAACCACTCCTGAAATCCAATTTAGAAAACACCCTCGAACCTCCAAGCTGATCAAAAATATCATCGATGCGAGGCAACGTGTATTTATTCTTAATGGTCACCGCATTTAACTCCCGATAGTCCACGCACATGCGACGCGAACCATCCTTCTTCTTCACCAGCAGCACCGGTGCTCCCCACGGAGACACACTAGGATTAATATAACCCTTCTGCAAAAGCTCATCCAACTGCTTCCGCAACTCTTCCAATTCTGCAGGTGCCATACGATACGGCGCCTTCGAAATCGGCTGCGCACCTGGAATAAGATCAATAGAAAATTCTAGAGCTCGATCAGGTGGCAAACCAGACATCTCCCCGGGGAAGACGTCGCCAAAATCACGCACCACAGCTAGCCACTCCAACTCCATCTGCATAGCCACGACCTCCACCGGCCTGGCCCGAAATCTGACAGGACTAAGCGAACTGCTACCACGGCTGAACTCAAATACTGGATGTCCGGGAATCTCGAACACCACCTTCTTCCTCCGACAGTCGATCGTAGCATAGAAGCTCGCAAGCCAATCCATCCCAAGAACTGCATCATAGTTGATGATGTCGTGGACAATGAAATCAGCGAAGAGCTCATGTCCACAGACCAGCAACGAGCAAGAATTGCAACCACGATGCATCGTGACCACGCCATTCCCCATAACGATATTCCAACTCTTGGGAAGAGGGAACGTCGACAAGGAATGCCTCTCCATGAAGCTCCGAGAAATAATGCACATCGATGCACCAGAGTCAAAGAGGACTCGTGCAGGAAATGTGCACACCAAAACCACACCTATCAAGCAATTTACAATCAAACCCTAGTCTAGCAAACAACCATGTTCAAGCAAACAACACAATCTAACATTCAAACCAGCTAGGAAAGTAACAGCCAGATTGAGGATTACCTGCAATAACCTCATCCACAGCCTTGCTCTCCACAGCGGTCATCAGAAAAGCCTGCCTCCTCGGCGGAACAGCCTGTTGAAAAGCCTGCCTCTGCGGAACAAGAGCTGCTCCACGACCGGTAGGAACAGACGCTCGCTGCTGTAACGGCTGAGCTGCAACAGGTGCCCTCCGCAGCGGACCCGCATGCCGACAATCCCTCGCGACATGGAAGCATCACCACAAACCAAACACTGGCCCAAAAACTTCCGACAATGTTCCTTGATGTGGCCAGGCTTGCCGTAGAAATGGCAAGTCTTCAGAATAGGCCCTCCTGGCCTCTTAAACTGAGCTGGCTGGTTAGGCCTGAATCCAGGTCTAACCACAGCTCTCGCCTGTTCCACAGGCCTCTTCCCAGCACCAACCATAGGCCCCCTCCTCTGGTTCACGAGCAGCTCCTGCCTCTTGGCTGCTACTAGAACCTTCTGATAAGATTCCCGGTCAGAAGAGGTCACAAAACTCTGGAGCTCCGAAGCAAGTCCCTGCAGGAACCTCTGAGCTCTCTCCTCAGCGTCCTGCACCATCTTTGGTGCAAACCGACTCAGCCTCATGAACTCTTGGTGATATTGGTCCACCGACGAGCTTCCTTGCTTCAAATCGATAAAACGCTGCATCATCTCCTCCCTGGCAGCTTTCGGGAAGAACTCACCCTCAAATCTGGCCTTGAAGGTAGCCCAGACGATCGGCTCCACCAACATCTTCTCTTTCGCATCCCACCAATTCCGAGCATTATCCTTGAGTTGCCTCTTCACCAAATCAACCCATCCAGCCGGGGTGATCTTAGCCATCTTCAGATTGTCCTTGATGTTCCGAATCCACTCATCGACAGCCAGAGGACCCTCAGAACCATTAAAATACACGGGACCCAGCTCCCGAAATTGCTTCGCTCCTAGCTCAGAGCGAGGGGCATCCGGAAGAGCCCGGGCAGCTCGAGCAAGTGGAGCATTCTGGACTTGCAGAAGCACGCCCTGCTGCACTTGCATCATCTGCAGCATCATCCGCATCATCTCACCGCTGGTAGGTTCCCGCTCAGGCTCCTCATCATGAGGGAGCGCACCACTATCCCCACCACGGGTGAATCGTCTTCCTGCCATCTAGTGACACAGAAAACGAATCAGATTAGACTCATAGCTTATGACTCGGACGTCGAACTTAGTTTATTGGACATTCTAATATTATTATCGCTATTCCGATAATCGCAGTTACAGAAGGACCTGCATGGGCCACCAACAAAACCTGTCACGCCCCGCTTCCCTAAAATGGAGGCGAGACGTGAAAAGGTCCGCACGAGAGTGGAGCTGTGAAGCCCCAAACCCGATAAGCGTCAATAAAACATAAGCAGGTCCCTGTAACCACAACGGAACAACAATAATAACACAAGGAGAGACTGAAATAAAATCTCATATCTCATAGATTGTCCAACATGAAAATAAGTCCAACATCCAGAAAAGCCACCAGGCTAAAAGAAAAGAGTCTAAAGGCCCAGAGCAAAGCCAACAAAAGCAATAACATCACAAAGTATAGGTGCTACGCACCGACAACAAAACAACTGTCTAAACAAAGTAAAACACAACGGAGACACTAGGACTGGTCCCCAGTGTCCACGTACTCCCCGTCAAACACAAGCTCGGGCTCGGCGTCAGCAAACACCTCATCCTCAACAAGGTACCCAGGCTCAGGATCTAACATGTGTCACCCAAAAGAGTAAAGGGGCATATGTCAGCAAGTCTAAAAGACTTGGGCAAGGAAACTGAAAGTAAGGCAACTAGCAACCTAGCAGTTACAGTATGCATGACATGGCAGTTATAACATGAGTGCACAATTAGACATGGTGAACAGTAAGTACAATAGAACAAGCATCGGGGCAAGACAAGGGTAGCCAAGCTACTAACAATCTCAATCAATTCACGTTATTTTGTAGATGTTTACGCCCTTCAGCTGAATGGTACGTCATTCACACCGATCGGCACTAAACACTATCAAGTTTCTCTGTTATTTGTAGATGTTTACGCCCTTCAGCTGAATGGTACATCATTCACACCGATCGGCACTAAACACTACCCCACCCCAGAGTTTACGCCTTACAACTGCAGTTGCTGATCGGGCAGACCCCCAGTTGAATGGCCGCTTAACCCTTACCCCATCCCACACGTAAACAAGCCAGGGTCCCTGTACATGAGCCCAGTAAGTGAGCCAGGGTTGCCCCGCACGGGAGCTTGTTTCTTAGTTCACAATTCAATATCGAGCATTGGGGTTAGCAACTCATTATGCTCGCTTCTGGTCACGAGCCAGGAAACACAAGTATTGTAGCGATGCTACGCAATCACGGGATCACTTTAAAGAATGCAATGACATGACAATTAATTTGTGTACCGTTAACGAAAAGTAAACATGTCATGGTAATTGTGCAACATGATAAATGTCGGAACTAGCTTCGTTGTCAAGCAGTTCCCCAATTTACGCCTAGGCGAGTATCATTTCGTCGCCTAGCCTCTTTTACGCCTACAACAAGCAAATGGCCTAAAACATGGCCTAAACCCTAGGTGGCTAGTTTCACTTGCCTAGCACCGGGGATGACGATCAACGAGGGTTCGCCTCACGGATGCTAATCTACGGGGAAATCGCTGTTACAGAGAAACAATCAACAAAACAATATTCATTCATTAGGGTTTCATAAAAATACAAATAGGTTATGAAAACATCAAGAGATCGATTTCTTACCGAGAGGAGGCGGAAGAAACACTCCGGAGAACCCTAGGACCAGATCTGGAAACGAATGGAGAAGTTTGGGAAACTAGGATTTTGGGGGATTTTGGGGATTTGATGGAGATTTGGGGAAAATGAGAGGTGGAATGAGTGGATGGAGGGTTTAGATGATGGATCTAGGGCTTGGAATGAAGGATTAAAGCTTGGAGGGAGATGGGGGCTCAATGGGGGAGATTTTAGGGTTTAGGGTCGAGTGGAGGAAGAAGAAAACGTTTGGGAGGGGTATAAATAGGTTGGGCTGGCGGCTGCCCAGAAATTAGGGTTTTAACACAGATTAGTCGGTCAAAGAGCAACCACTGACCGACTAGTTTGGCAACTAGTCGGTCGGTCGACCAACGCAGACCGACTAAGTGTAAACAGTAACTTCTGAACGAAAATAGGATTTAGATTAGTCGGTCAATGAAAAATACTGACCGACTAGTTTAACATCTAGTCGGTCGATGAACGTTCTTAGACCGACTAAGAGTGAACAGTATTGATACCAAAAATTAAGTTGAAGAGTTAGTCGGTTAAAGAAGCATTGCTGATCGACTAGTTTGCAACCTAGTCGGTCAACCAACGTTCTTAGACCGACTAACGATAAACAGTAACTCCTGAGAAATTTATAAAGCCAACTAGTCGGTCCAAGAAGGACTGCCGACCGACTGGATCGTCATCTAGTCGGTCGGTGCCCCTTCTTATACCGGCTAATAAGCACCAAAAGTTCCGATACGGAGCGCGGAGCCCCGGGATCGATTCCTATGACTCCCAGGCTTGATCTAATAGTAAGATACGACCGTTATGAAGCCCGTCACGAATGACTTGCTTCGAAATCGACGATCCTAAGGAAGAAACGAGAAAACGCGACGAAACGATCGAAAATGAAGGTTACGGAGACGAAAACCACACATGAGGAGAAAATCCATCAAAACATATATTATATTATAATAAATCCAGATACATGAAAAGCAGTCGTTACACCCATGCCTCATAAAGCGAGTCTTGTGGGAGCTGTTTGAAATTCGAGATTGCTCCCCGAATCCGTACTGTCTTCGAAGGTGGATAGAATTTATCCACGAAAGCAAGTGCCAGCTTCTCCCATGTGGTGAAATGGTTGGGAGGATGGGCCCGTAGCCAGTATGAGGCTTTATCCCTCAGAGTGAACGAAAAAAGCCGCAGCTTAACAGCATCATCAGTCACATCCTTTGCCTTGAAAGTGTCACACTTTGTAAGGAAAAAATCGATGTGGTGGTTGGGGTTCTCATGAGGATGCCCATGAAAGGGATCCTACTGCATCAAATTAATGAGCCACGTTTTCAGCTCGAAGCTCGCCGCCGCCAGTTGCGGTCTAAGGATAGACGAGTTGTTTCCAAACTTCGGCTTTATATGGTCCCTGATGGACCCGGTGCGAGGAGGAATATTGTTGTATGCCATCTGGGCAGAGGGAGATGGATTTCTGCTGGAGGCCCTCAAGGCCCTTGCCGTTTTCTCGATCTCGGGATAGAACAACAATTCTCTAGTAGATACCCCGAAACGAGTGTTCATGCACCAAAACAACTAGACAAATACCATCGGTAGCACGGTAATAAATAGAAGAATAAAAATGATGGAAAGATAAGGGATGATTAGAGTTGCTAGCAAACTTCCAAAAATAAAAAATAAACTGACACTATTGTCTTCCCCGGCAACGGCGCCAAAAACTTGACGCACCCGAAACTTACACCTAGATTCTACCCGACAATGTCACGATCGCCAGGCGTGGTATGGCCCCTAGGTGTCAATTCCGGGCTCTATCCGCAAGCGGACGGTGTCAAGTTGTAGTATAAAAGATATCGAATCCCACAAGGATGGTGACATTGCATTTGGGTTCTCAGTTTACTTCTATATCTTGAAGTGAGATAGCTATCGGGTTGAGAGAATTGGTTGTTGTGTTTTTGTTGTTTTAACAAGAAAAAGGGCTAGGGCGTTAGGGATCACCGCTAAGATCGTCGGGGATTGACATTAGAATAGAATCCTTACGTTACATTAGGGTTAGTGGATTAATATCCCAATTTGTACCACTCTCATGGGTTAGAATTGCGAGGTATTTCGGTGGCTCTCGTTGACGCAATAGCGGTAGCCATCAACGTAGCGATATAGTTCGTCGGGGGATCCCCTCAAGGCACAAACCAGGCATGGTCATGAGCCTTGGTTGGATCCACCAATTTCCCTATTCGAATCCTAAGGATACCCCTTAAGCACATCAATTCCACAGACCGTGGGCATGATCTCAGTACGGGTTATCCTTGGGATTTGGTAGGATCGACCGAAATACTCCCTTAAATTCCTAATTAAACATAGGGATCAGATCTACGTCTTTCCCCTAGGATCTTAGAGCTAACCCATCAACCCTAGAAAAGTCTACTCACTCATGACGTTATTAACGAACAAAAATACAATTTTTAGGAGAGAAATCATCATGGCAAATTGATAGAATAAAAATCGAGAAACTTACAGCGAGCAATAGATCTCAAGGGAAAACAGGATTCCAAGAACACGAGAATAGCAAAGCAAAATTCCAATAAATTTCGATCCAATAATATTTGAAAGTTTCAATCTAGATCTAACAAAAAATACTCTCTAATCTTCTCTGTAAAAACTAATTCAAAAACTCAGAATGAATTCGGTCTGAAACACTGTCGCAGCTCCCAGACCTTACTTCCCAAAATCGCGCAACAGCCGCTCCTAAAAATCCTTCCAAAAATGGCCTTCAGCATCATCGACCGAGTGGATGACTCGGTCGAGCAGTTTGTTGCTCGGTCATCCACTCGGTCCAAGCAGATGTATTGCTCTATCGAGCCCGATAGGGAATCGCGCTCCTCCAAAATCTTTACTCTGTCTGCACGGGCCGAGTTAGCTCTGCTCGGTCCGAGCAGACAGCTGACTTGGTCACTGAAGAAGCTGCTCGGGCCATGCAAGGATAGTCGGGCTTCTGAATGAGAGGCTGCTCGACTGAGCACAATGTGTGCTCGGTCCGAGCAGGCTGCGTATCTGTGCCATTGTCCTTCTTTGCATCTGCTCGACCGAGCAGCTTCTCTGCTCGGTCGAGTCATCTGGGAAACTTTCTCCTGCATCATCTGAAGCTCCTCCTCTCCTCTTGCTCTCTCCTCCACTCCTCCCATGGCTCCCAAAACAGGGCAAACTCCTGTAGAGTTTTGCCAACGAGCTCACGGGCGTGTCAGATGTGTCCATACCCAGATCGAGTCTCAAATCGCACCAAAATCCCTGAAAACTCATAAAACACTATGAAACTCGAATATAACGTTAGAAATGCGTTATCGTAGAAAAATACGGGATTTGAATGCAAAAATGGCATGGAATGCGATGTCATAATGATATGAAAAAGGTATAAAATATGGACACATTAGTAATCCTCGCTGACGGGCATTTCATTTTTTTGTCTTATGAAATGTCCGTACGGACTTGAGAGTGACTTTATAGAGGATCCTACTACAGAGGTCAAGCCAGCACTCAAGGATTACTTGGAGTTCCAGCCCACAGAAGACCAGGGCACTTTATTTACCTTCGCATCAGCACTTCTATTTGAATAATGTAATTTGTTGTATTTTGTTGTATTGGCCATGCTAGGCCCAGGATGAATCTTAATTACCGTACGCTTGATATGTAATAATGTACCGTACACTTAATATGTAATAATGTCGTTTGAGCTGTTTCTTAAATCCGCATGCAAGGACCTGCAATGTTCTTAGTGTGTTTAAACCAAGGAAGAAGAAAGAAAAGAAAAAAAAGTACTCCTCCTTGTTTTAAGCTCACAGCGGACCTGCTCGCATCCTCGCTCCCAAGTAGAGTGGGAAGCGGGACATGACAGTGCTGCTTGAGTGATGCTTGCCCAACTGGGTCACTGAGGCTGGACTAGCGGGGGCCCTAATATGGGATGGGGGCTTTGCTCAATGCATCACAGTTGAGCAGAGTGCTGCTTGGGTGCTGCTCGCCTCACTAGGTCATTGCGGTCGAACCAACGGGGGCCCTAACCTATGCTAGGGGATTTGTTGAATGCAACACTGTTCAGTGGAGTGCTGCTTGCCCCACTGGGTCGTTATGGTCGGACCAGCGAGGGACCCAGCCTGGGCTGGGAGCTTTGCTAAATGCAGCACTATTGAGTAGAGTACTGCTTGAGTACTGCTCGCCCCACTTGGTCGATGAGGTCAGACCAATGTGGGGCCCAACCTATAATGGGGGCCTTGTCGAATGCATCATTATTGAGCAGAGTGTTGCTTGAGTATTGCTCGCCCCACTGGGTCGTTGAGTTCAGAGCAGCAGAGGTCCCAGCTTGGGTTGAGGGCTTTGTCGAATGCAGCATTGTTGAGCAAAGTGCCGATTGAGTACTACTTGCTCCTCTAGGTCATTGAGGTCATACCAGTAGGGGCCTAACATGGGTTGGGGGCTTTGTCGAAGGCAGCACTATCGAGTGGAATGCTGTTTTACCCACTGGGATACTAAGGTCAGACCAGCTAAGGCCCTAGCCTCGATAGGGGGATTGGATCTCCCACACTTTGCAGAGCTCTACTAAGAGAGTATGGATGGGAGGATATGATGGCCGACGTGAGGAGTTGAATGAAAGGCTGATATGTGCCACAGAGCCACACCAGGAGCTCGGCCAAGGCAACCACCTAAGCTGTTCTTGGATGTCTATTACGGTTGTTGACTTTGTATAGCGTAGCTGTTAAGGAGTTGACCTCAGGTGTAACTATTAGGATCATCCTTGTAGAGCGTAGCTCATTAAGGAGCAGACCATGGGTGTAACCACTATGGCCGTTCCTGTGAAGCATACCTGTTATAGAGTCAACCTTGTAAAGGTCGTCCTTGTGGAATATAACTGTTAGGGAGCTGACATTGGTGTAACTGCTAAGGTCATCCTTGTAGAGCGTAGCTCATTAAGGAGCAGACTGTATGTGTAATCACTAAGGTCGTCCTTGTAGAGTGTGGCTCGTTAAGGAGCAGACATCATGTAGTCCCCAGGAATTCATGTGGCTTTCTTCTTGTGAATTGTTTAAGGCACTTTGATTGAAGTCTTCTACCACACGTCCCTCCTTGGAGGGAGGTGTTTCAAGGCTGAAACTTTGCAATGAGGGATTGAATCTCCTCTCTTGAGTCTGATCCAGAACCATCTCGTGTAAATCTTAAAATGATTGGCCCAGATCTCCTACTTCTCATGGAGCCCCGCCATAAGAGATTGGAGAACAGCCATTGTGGGAATGATATGGGCTTATGCAAGTCTGCCACCAATGGATCAGTTGTCCTACGTCTTAAGCGTGTCACTAGGTTCACCTCAAACATTCTTCTCGCCCTTCGCTAGTAGATATGGTGAAGAAAATGATGGAGAAGATGTTGACGATATGCTGAAGAAGATGTTGGACTGAGAGCCTATAAAACAAATGTTTTCACAAGGCCCTTCCTCTAGCGCCAACTGTTGATGCCCAAAATCTTGCAGAGCCTATATCAAACTAATGTGGTGAGTATTCAAACAACAGAGATCCCAGACAGGGTTTTACCAGGCCGACCCCCTCATCCGATACCTAAAATATAGAGAGAAAGATGTCAGAGGATTGGAGGGCGGACCCCCTAACTACCCTCCAGTGCTTAAGTCAGGCGATGATAGAGGAAGGTGGTGTTGGGCATAAAATAGCCCGGATGTGAAAGCCTGTGTGTTTGGTGTATCAAAGTTAAGCATATTAAGGCGTAAGTTGAACCATGGATTGAGACGTGTAAGTTTGGACGTACCTGGCAAAGGAGCCAGCTTACCATTTATAAAGAGATTGGGAGAGGTTATGCCATATCAGGCAGTTATGAAGATCGTGAATCATGAGGAGTAACCGACTCCCACAGATAAGGCAAGTAAGAAGATAAGGTAAGGAGTGATGGCTGTTACAGACATGTCAAGTGGATATTGAATGCTATCTGATGTCTATGGTCTGGTGATTGAGGTCAAATATTGCATTTTATTCCCCTATTTCATGGGCATTTTGTGCATATCATATTCAATTTAGCTCCGATATGTGCATATTTGGAACATCATGAGAAATTGGAGCGTATCACTTATTAATACACAAAACACTATTTTTATATATTATTTCTGTCTTCTCATATTTTTATATTGAAGATGGTTCTCTCACGATTCCAACGACTATTTTTACATGTTTTTCAGAGATCAGGAGCACCCTCTACAACTCTTGGAAGAAGATATCAAAAACAAGATCAGGCGTCTGAAGAGTCTTCTCCAGACGTCTCCAGACGTCTGGCAGATCAGATACATAAATGTCACAAATCCATGATCTGCCAGTCGTCTGGGCGATGCCAGCCGTCTGATGCACATCCCCCAGACATCTGAACAGTGTGTCAGACGTCTGGTAGTTATGCTCTAGATGGTTGAACAATCAGATTTGGGTGGCACGAAAAAATAGAGAGTTTAGAAGAAATTACAGCCTGTGCCACCAGACGCCTGAAGAAGCACGTTCAGACGTCCGATGGACCCATCAAGCACCTGTCGCACTATCATCAGACGGCTGGCCCCATCTACCCAAGCTGAAGCGCTAGGCAATCAGAAGTCTAATTGTCTCGACTTATTGATGCCCATGTAAACATAGCTAGATGTCTGGAGAGCCTTCTCCAGACGTCAGACAATACTCTTCCTGGAGATTTCTACTATGTTTTCAGCTAAACCCAATTAATTTTGAGCCGTCGATTTGAGCGATCAACTGAGGAGATTAAGTGGGGTTTCGGGTAGTATAAATAGGAACATTAGGGTTTTATTTTCTTTATCTTTTGGATGAGATAGGAATTGGAGAAGCCATTGGAGCTAGGGTTTTTGGAGGAGCTTAAGATAGGGATTTGGAGTTTCATCTTCTTCAAAGATGCAGCTTTGATCTCTCACTCTTTTTGTCATGTATTCTTGATTTAATTGTATTGTATAAATGACTTGGATGATTATTTGAGTAAAAATATCTCCTTTATTATTATAATGAGCTAGATCATTTTTTGTGTGTTGTGGATAATTCTAGGGCTTATTGTGATGTTATGATTTCTTTGTCTATTATACACTTTAATGATTAGACTCGTTATGCCATTAATATCTACACATGCTTGATGAAGACATGAGAGGTGAGAGAAACCGAGAGGAACCTCATCGTGTGTTTGAATGTCATGGGATTAACTATTTGATAGGTCACTTACCGCAAACCCTTATTGTTTTAACCGGTTTATCTTCCGGTGGTGCAAGCCTGAGAGGGATCCTCCACTGAGTTATACCCCTTGTGCACACTCCGAGAGGACGCACGAGTGACTTCGGAATCATAACTAGCATAAACCCTAGATGACTAAATAGCGCATACAAATCATCATATCTCTCTCTCCGATTGGCCATCCAACTTTAATGAACCCTAGATCAAAACTCGACATTTTCCCCATCCAAACCACCAAATTTTGTAGTTTGAGACGGTATTCTCCTCACCAATAGCCTTCCGTAATCGATTGAATTTGTGATATCATAGAATGACTTTTCCCTATGAATTCGACGCTGGACTCACCTGAATTTATTACTTCTTTACCTCATGTGCTTGGGAGTTGCAATATGTTGAGGTAAGCATCTGGGGAGAAGGCGGCTCGTCCAGCTGAGATCATACCACATTGATTGAGCAGTCTAACCCTGCTAGGAGGGCATGTGCTTGGGCCGATTGAAGAAGTCGACCTCGGGCAACGAGGTCATCTCTGTAGAAGTCTGCTGGTAATGAGCTGATCTCAGGTAGCGAGGTCGTCCTCGCATGGCTGTTGGAGGGGATGATCTCGTAAAGATCGTCCCAATGGAGAGTCGCTTCTGAGGAAGTCGAACTCGCAGGAGCTGTCCTTATGGAGCATGGTTGCTAAGGGAGATGACCACGTGAAGTTTTCCCATGTAGGAGCATTGGTGCTAAGGAGTCGAACTCGGATAGCGAGGTCATCCTAAAAGAAGCAGCGTTGATGAAGGAGCTGACCTCGCAGGGGGTGGCCCTTTAGATCTGAGCTGGAGTCAGGTCAGGTTGACATCAAGACAAGGTGATGGAGGTGACCTCAAGACAAGGTGATGGAGTCTCTGAGGGAGAATGTAACTCTCGACAAGTTCCATCTGTCGAGATCGACGGGGCACCATTGTTGGCAGGCCCCAGTCCAAAACGTCATCTACATGTAATAATAATAATGAATGATTTTTGCATGCATGTTATATAGTATAACTAGTCAACCCGTGACCTTAGTCACGGGGCATTCAAAATATTTCCTTGAAAAATTTTGACCCATTCAAAACCTCTTCCCCCAAAAAAGATTTGCAGCCTCATTCAAAATTTCATACCCTAACAATTCAAACTAAAAAATTTACCGCTACCTTTAAAATATCACACCAACAAAAAATTATAACCACATTCAGATTAAAATTTAGTTCCAGAGAAATCATTAACAAAGAAACACACGAATTCAGACTAGTGTTTCAGCAAAGATTTTACGTCACATGAAAAAAAATGTCTAAATGCTATGTTACATGCGTTGCACTGGAGAATCTAAAGCTTGCTGCCACTTTCCAGTTCATCCATTACCGGGCTTGAATCGACCATGTTCATCTCGACATGATGTTTGGATGGATCTTCAGGCCTAGAAATGAAGGAATTCAATGTAGTATGCCTGATGGCTGGTTGATGATCTCTGTGTTGATCATCCAACATCTCGAAATATGCACGAGGCCCCCAACCTGCATGAAAACATTTATAATCCTGATAGAGAGTGTGTTTACTATCGTGCATAATCTTAAAAAGAAAATATTTATAATCCTGATGGAGATCAATTTAAGCTTGTGAGAGGCACCCCAACTCGCTCGCCCAAGCCGCCTATTCGAGAGGATGGCCGTGCTCTCCAACAATGAGGGAAATCTCAACATCTCACAAGTTTTCTCTTGAGATTTGACACCCCTCTATAATCCCCCTCAGCCGCTATTATATATAATACCAATCAGAAAATAACAAAACTATAGATAGACCCCTAAACCTGAAAAGTACAAATTCCCCTTAAAACTGAAAATTACAAAACCGCCCCGGACCTCGGAAGACTGAAAATTGCAGATATACGACCTCATCAGTTTGCTTTGCAATGACGTCAAATTGTCATAATACACCAAGTTTGTCTTTCTAGGACTCTTAGTAGTCCCAGATTTCTGATAAAGGGATGACCGTTTGGCTCAATTTACTTAAGCCCGTTACCTATCTCATAACCCAGCTGGCCTATGTTTCACCCTACATCAGATAACATTCAGATGCACCTGGATGTCTGATCTGGTTGATATCATTCACAAGGACAATAGGATTAACCCGATTAATTATTCTTTCCATTATTCCAAGCTCAATTTGCCGATGGTCATGTGCTGATTTTTACCTCTGACTTACCATCTTGCTAAGATTCTTTTATGACTTTAATCTTACTTGATATATTGGATGGTTTTTTAATTTGACAACATGCCCCAAGTCTCCAAGTAATAAAAAAAAGTCGAAACAAAAGAATGACTCGAAACCAACGTATCTACCTCCTACGCTGAAGATGTTATTCTTAAATTAGTTCTTTTTATTCATAATTTCAATTGTGTAATGCTCAAAATAATCAAGAGACTTGAAGCATGTAAAAGAATTAAGTTTTATTAAGATGGAAGTGGAATGGATATACATGGTACATACCATGTGAATCATAACGGGGTGGGAAGAAATGCATATAACAAAAGGATGCAATCACCAACCCTGCATAAAGAGAATAGTCCTTAAAATGCTTAACATCTCAATATATGTTGAAGAAAAAAACAAACCGTAATGATTATGGGAAAAACACAAACCTATGAGTCCTCCAGCAAATACATCTTGCCAATGATGCCAATAATCATCAACTCTGGAAACTGCAACAAGCGATGCACCCAAAAGAGGAGCCAATACGATGCCGAGTTTTGCAATATGCCCCTTGCGGTCGAAGGCTTGGATTTTTCCAGCAATATACCATGCAAGAAAACCTAGACCAGCAAATGACCCTGCATATTGACAGATTGAATCTGCATTAGTTGAGCTTTATTTTTTTATTTATTACTTCGTTGAGAAAGGCCGTGGTGGTGTCTTGAACCTGAGATGCCAATATCCCAATCCCAGCCCATTGCTACTGAGACAAGCAAAAGTGGCTATTAACTATAAACCGAGTTTCTGATATAAACACATGCATTTACATTGGAAGCAATATATAGGAAAATGGAACATATTTATTTTTTCCCCACATGCATTTACATTTGGAATTTTCATACATGTGTCATAAAGTTTAACTGTTTAAGGAAAATGACCATGATTGGGGTTGCAAAAACTTACTCTAGAGCTATGTAGCAGTTGTACCTTTATGTTTTTATGCAAAATAAGCTCCACTGTTCAAATGTTCGAGTAAATGAATCCCAAATTGCCATGTGATGCATCAGCTAAAGGAACATAAATTAAATGAAAAAATTTACAGTTTTTTAATGCTTTGTCATCCACAGAAGGATACAAATTTTGAAAGATAAGTCAACAAGCAAGTCCAGAAACAGAACTTATAAGCAGTAAGTCTAGCAAAAGCAAACGGTTATCTCATGCTGCACAATTCATGTCATCCAGTGAAATGAAAACATCACATTAACATTATCTATCCAAGAAACACAAAATACCCTGCCATCTATATATTTTTTGGAAACCAAAATGATATGTTAGCATGCAATAGTATAATGTTGTTGTGGCTGCAGCAATCATCACTATCAACAGTAATATTTATAAATGCCAACTGAAAGACCTGGATAACAGAACATAAAAGGTGCTCTGAATTTATTATTGTATATTATCAGCTGTTTAATGCTTGCAGCCTTTTACTGATGAATATTGATGTCAGATTCTCCCAATGAAGTTTACTGTGTATGTAAACTACGTATTATCTTTACTAAATCCTTACAAACTTATGATTGTATTTGTTAGAATTAGAACATGTGTTTAATTAGCTATACGAATCAACATGTGTTTAATTAGCAATGTCTAGATATAAGGTATCATGAACACGTCCTTAATTAATGTCTTGAATGGTGAAGCTAAATTTACCTAGATTTGTAATACGTGTGTAGTTCTAATACTTTGAATATAAAAAAATAAGGAATGAGAGCGAAGAAAGTTCTACATCTTTCTCTTGTATTTTTTTGGTATTAGAGCTTAGTTTCTACACATTATAATCATCAAATTAGTCAGAGCCCACACTAGGCCGTACTCATATAATGTATGCCTACCGTCAGGCCGATGTTAAGAATTGCTCATCACTAATACATATCTTATTGCATGCACTGAATTCTACCCTTTTACAGTAGTCGCTATGATATTGCTATTCTGAACTGGTACCACTACAATATTGATATAATTCTGAATGTACTTCTAATATGGTACAATACTGTTACAATTCGGCGACTCTTCTATAATACTGTTACAATACTTTTAGGTGATGCTACTCTCCTACATTACCACTGCAGTACTAGTATAGTATTCAAGGTGTCGTTACTCTTCTACAATACTTCTATATTGATGTTACTCTGCCATATTACTAGTATTGTTCTGCTACTAATTGGCTCTCTACTACTCACATGTTCTGTGACGGCTATTGCCTACAAATTTTATGCTACCTACGAGTTCTTTCATATAAAGTGTTCTTTTCTTTGTGTGATAAGATGAGCACGATCGATACTTATACTCTTATCTTAATGAAGATGTTAGAATTAGAACACATGCTAAATATGAATCAACTTGCACTTAATTACCATAATATCCAGATACAATATATCATGTGCACATATCCTTAACTAGTACCTTGGAAGGTAGATCTAGATTTGTCTAGAGTTATAACACATGTAATTTTAATACTATAAATAAAACATAAGGAGAGATGATGCTACAGAAGCTTTACCTCTTCCTCTTATGTTTTTATCGTTTCGACAGTATTAATTAATATTAAATATTGACATTGTAATTTTATAATTTTCATAGAGATGATTAGGGTGTGGCTCGAATCTGATGGATTAAGCAAGAAATATTGAAATGAGGATTAAGCAGACAAGATTAAATAAGTTAGGATGAAGTACTGATTTGTGAAGAATGTTTTTTATGTATTTTTTCACTTTTGTTATTATATAAATGTGTCTACATCTTATGGGTTATTAGGAAGACATTTTGTTTATGAAAATAGAATGCTTGTGATGAATTATAATACTAGTTAAGTCCATACTCAGCATAATTAGTATGATGTCTTCGATAGACTATGGACTAGACATGCTAAATTTCACAAAACTACCCTAAACTTTCAGATGAATATCAGAAAACTATCCTAAAATTTGTGAATTACAGAAAACTCAAATTATCTGTTTCCAATTACAGAAACCCCAAATTATCCTTAATGGCATTAACATTTGTAAAATAACCTTTTCATTTACATATAAGACATTAACGTCTGGCCCCATCAAAATATATCTTTCAAAATAAAAATTCAAACTAAACTAAACTAAAAAATAATAATCCAAACAAGAAGAATAACAAGTAGATCATAGGAACTTCAAATTTTTGAAAAAAAACTAAATAAAAAAATGAAATATGGGTCCCAATTTTTTTATTGAAATGCTAATCTTAACCATAACCCCTATGTTGTATAGGCATGGATATACCAATACTAAAACAATATGGCATGACATGGCAACTCTTAATAAAATTCTAAAAATTATACTAAAAATAAAAATATCACGTCCGTTATATGTCTGACACACATGTTGGATATCCGATATGACTTGGCTTCACAGTTGAATCGTTTAAACTACCTTTCCTAATCCTCTATCATCATCTTCCTCATCTATTATGCTCCTCCAACTCTCGACTCTCTCTTTCCTCCATTTCCATTTCCCCTTTCCCTCCCTCCATCCAAAATCCCTAAGGTTCACCTACAACAACCGAACCATCAACCTCCTCCAAGACAACCACCAACAACACCATCCACATCATTTACATCAGCATCTACTACAAAATATCCATATCCATCTAGCTCCTTGAGAATTACCTATATCACCCACATGTTGTCTTCTTTACTCATACCCCCCAACATGGTCTTCAAGGATCTACTTGTCACATTCGATCGGATAATCCTATAGCTAATGCCTACCACCCTCTACTCAACCCCCTACTATTGTGCACCGCTGCATAACAGACCAACTTCCAGTCTCACCACCTTTACAACCCTTCCTTCCTTCCCATAAAGCCATGCTGTCTGGGTTTCAGGAAAAACATAATAAAAGAAAAACGGTACATCCAGAGCACATGCCAATTTGTGTTCTTTAAATTCTGTTGTTTTAAAGGGATGTTTATATTAAGTATGTGATTATACATCATAATTTTTTGATAGACAATTGTCAAAAGGTAGTCATCTAGGAAAATTTTGTGATAGTTTTCTGTAATTTTCATTGGTCATGATAGTTTACAGAAAGGATAATCTTTCAATTAAGCCTATTATTAAAACATTTTTTCATTTTTCAACTAACATTGACAATAATTACAAATTTTGACCAACTTTGGGCTCGTTCAAATTTCATGCCTGAAATTGTTGTTTTCTTGTATCAGAAGTTTTCAAGGGTCACATATTTCTTTAAGTTCTAGAAGCAGGGATTGGCAACCCTAGCTTCTTCTTCTTTTTCTTGAATTCGCAATAAAATGAACCCAAACTCGAGGTAAGATTATTAAAAACTCCACTGCACAATTAAAAGCCAACGTTAGCAACCTTAGCAAACTTATTTTGCTATTGGGTTCATTTTGCTATGAACTAAAGTTGAAAAATAAAAGTTGGTGGTACCAACCCCGATCATTTGGGTTTTCACCACATGCTATTGTTTTTTATTGTCGAACCCTGCTCATCATTGCTTTGCCCATCGCTTGACTTGGCATGACATTGTTTATTGTAAATCTTCCCCACATACGAACTTCATCTAGCTATCTCTCTCTCTGTTTACGGGTGTTTTCTCACCACAGCTCGTTGACCGCTAGATGTGCGGTCAACGTGGCCAAGGGGCCGGTTTGGGGGTCCCTTGGGTTCGCCGAGCCCGCTTATACTCGGCGTGGGAGAGCTGAGGGGAAGCCTCGGCTTGGTGAGTCGTGCTCGGCGTCGGCTGGGTCGGGCTCGGCCTCGGTCGTATCCGCGTCGAGGGGTAGCCTAGGCGCCTTGCGAGTGGGTCGGTGCTTGATCAGTCGTCCTCCTGGCGACTGCGACGGTGATGGCCGATCGATGCTGAGGGTTAGACTCGGCGCCTCGGATGTCTTTTTCCTGGACAGATGAAGAAACTCGTCAGGGAGGCCGGACCTAGGTTCCGGCCAAAGCCCCTCCGATGCCTAAGTCAGATCAGTGTCTGAAAGGATACTCGGCGGGGGAGATCCGGCTTGTGAGGAAGCCGAAACGTCAACCCAGGCGGCGCGAGTTTTGGGGGAGGGAGGAAATGGAGTGGCGAAAGCCTAGGTCGTTGATGGAGTACCTCTGTGTGGGTTACCTGAGTTTCGATCCCCTTCTCCGTCGTCCTGGCCTTCCCCTTATAGGGTCTTCCGCGATTGCCCCACGTCCTGCCTCTTCTCACGTCCCCACGATCTGCCTCCGCCTCCTCCCACTCGCGCGTTGTCGTGGGGTGGCTCATTAACGGGTCCGTTAATGGCCATCATGGGATCGCGGATTCAGAGGGGCGGTTAATCCAGCCAAATGGGGGCCAGTTAGGTGTACCCGAGGGCGAGGTGGCTGGGCCTCCCGCTCCGTCCGTGGGCCCCCATCGGGCGGGCTCGTCTTCTCTAGTGGGCTTCTCCTTTGAGGTCGGGCCGTGGGCCGTCGTAATTCAGGCCCATTGATATTAGTCGTAACAATTGCCATCATCGTCCGGACCGTTCGGCTTCCGTCGGTTCGGTTCGGGTGATGTGACCCTTTCATGATCCGACGGGTGCGTCAGTCGAGGTTCCGCTATTAAATGGGGGTCATTATTACCGCTCCGTTTGAACTCCCGTTGGTGCAGTTTTCAAAGCGTCGTCACCGTTTTGGTGTCGCCACGCGCCTTCTCCTGACGGTTTAGATCCCACCGTTGCCCTTTATATATACGTTCCGATTCCTCAGGCTTCAACTCTTTCGCGCTCATTCCTTCTTGATCTCCGTCCCGACAGCTTCTTCCTCCCAACCTTTGTCTTTACTCCAGCTTTGATCAAGGTAACTCTTCCACCCTTTATCTCTGGCCATGGCCATGCTTAGAATAGGTGATACGCGCCCTGGCGAGCCGACGCCTGGTCCCGATCGTGCCCCTCCCTCGGGGCTCAAAGTTTCTTCGCCATCCCCGGGGGTCCCGGATAAAGGAAAAGGAAAGCTTTTTCCGGATCCCATTGGGGATGATGTGGCCTCGTCTTCCGAGCGGTTGGGCATCCCTCCCTCGATCCTTCGGTCGTCATCCATGGCCCCGTCCTTAGTTACTAGGGAAATACTGGAGAGGTATCTATGTCATCCTTATAACGTCCGAATTCCCTTTGGGGACGAGCGGATATGCTTCCCGCGGAGTAACGAGGTCGACGTCTATGTCGAGATGTTCCATCTGGGGCTCCGTTTCCCCCTCCACCCCTTTATCACTCAATTCACTGACTCCTTGAAAGTCGCCCTGTGTCAACTAACGCCATCCTCTGTCGCGGTGTTGATCGGGTTCATTACGCTTTGCATCACTCACGGCTTGGAGCTATCTCTCCCACTCCTCTTTTACTTTTACCGGATCCGGACGGTCGGCCTCGGATCCTGGCTGCACCTCCGTGGCCGTGCGGGTCGAGTGTGCCTTCTCGGTTTGCCACCTGGGTCGAGAAATTGGGATTCTAGCTTCGTTTTTGTTGTTTTCCCCCGGGTCTCGGTGATCTTGACAGGTTGGGGGAGTTCGCAACACACCGACAGGGCGGCACCCTTATCCGAGGTCGAGCGGGCCGCGACCTGCCTCATCTCGTCCCTTTCTCTCGAAGAGAGGTCGGTCTGGCATTTGCTGGACGACCTACTTCTTAAGCGCACTCTGTGGTCCCCAGGTTAGTTGTCTCTCTTCCTTCCGTTTAACCCCTGGCTCACCCTGATTTCGCTTCCTCTTGCAGGAATGGCGGGCCGTGAGTTCACCCACGATGTTGACGAGCTTATTCGCCTGGGATCCTGTCGGGGCCGCGGGAGCTCTTCCGGACGGGTGCCTCGCCACTCTGTGGATGAAGAGTTGCTCCGGTCCGAGCCTCCTTTGGGAAGTATTGATGCTAGGTCACCCCCACAGGTCGCATCTGGTGTCCCCGGAAGGGAAGTCTCTGGAGGTGACCCCCTCCCTGTTGAGGATCCCGGATCGGCTCCTCGACCGTATGCGGGCGGGAGTCGCAAGCGCTCCCCCCCAGTGATCGATGTCCCCATCGGGAAGAAGTCGCGGAAGAATGGCGGGTGCACCTCTTCTCCGACCCCTGCCGTCGCGCCGACGGATCCCGGCAGGGCGGTCGCGACGACCGCCGCCGCCGGCCACGCCGCTGATACTCCCTCGGCTACCCCTTCGGTCTCGGGGGCTGTCCGTGTCCTGTCGATCGCCTCAGTGGGCCTCGCTGATCCTCTTAGGGGTTCGGTTCCAAGTCTTGATTTGTCCTTGGTGGACCGGGCGGTGGCGAACGCCGTCCCTTCGGGGGACCGTTCCTTTTTGGAGTTGTCCCCCGTGGACGTATTATCGGATTCCCTGGTCGGTCACCTCCAACAGGTTCGAATTCCTGCCCCTTTCGGATGATTGTTTTGCCTTTCGGTCCTCCTCGGTATAATCCATCTCCCTTTTATGTACAGGCCACCGTGATGGCTCTCGAGGCGCAGCGCCGGGCAACCCAGTTGAGAAGCCTCGAGGATTCTCTAAGTCGGGAACGTGCCCGGGCCAGAGAAGCTGACGTAGCCCTTCAGGGTGCCCGTATGGAGGCTCGGCAGCAACGCCGTCGTGCCGACGAACTCGAGTCTCAAGTGCATGATCTCAAGCGGAAGCTTAAGGATGTCCATGACTTGAGCCGAGAAGCAGAGGAGAAGTTCTGGCATGAGAGGAAGGATCTTTGGGGCCAGCTTGCCGAGCTGCGTCGGAGGCTCCGCTTTGCCGAGGAAGCTGAGAAGGGCGTCGACACGGCCATAGGGCCGAAGATTGCGTCGGTCCTGAAGGAAGTCTTCGGGACTTACGAGGACCTCCTCGCCCCTCGCATAGTGGAGGTCATCAGGGAGTCGTTTCGGCAGTTCGTGGAGCTCGCTCGGGAGCCGATCCTCCCTCCTCCGGGACACGCCAATCCCCATGGCTCGGAGCAAGGCGAGGCACCGGATGACGCTATCTCTCGTGCTCCGGACCCCTGAAGTGCCTTCGTATGCTGTCCCCTTTCTTGGGTGACAAATTTTGTTGTCATCAACGGTGCTGCGGACTCCTGGCGACATTGTCTCTTGCGCTCCAGACCCTTGTAAAGCCCTTGTATCCCGTCTCCTTTCTTGGGTGACAAATTTTGTTGTCAACAGCTGTGCTCGTGAGGACGTTGTTGAGCGATATGTAACCCATACCATTAATAAAAATGATTTCTTCTAGTTAGTTCTTCTTGTGCCACGGGTCTCTTTTTCGGAATGGCCTTTATTGTTCCTAGGCCGGACGGGCGTCGTCGCCCTCGTCTTGGGGTGTTGTCCTGAGCTCGCCCGGTACGGTGTGTCGTTCTTCCCGCCGAGTCTGTTTATCAGGGCTATTGTCCTCATCCAGGCAAGCGAGTAGGTCACTTGACCCGCGAGGGAGGTCATCCCGTGGCTTGCGGCCGGCGGTCATGTTCGTCGTCCGGGGAGTTCCCCCCAGCCTTAGGCGTGGGCGATCTGCTCAGTCTGCGGGGGTAGGTACCCCTCGGCTCAGGATTGGCAGTCACGCTCCTCGGCAGGGGGAGTTACCTCCTGCCTTATGAGCGGGCGGTCTGCTCAATCCGCGGGGGTAGGTTCCCCTTGGCTTATGACCAGCAGTCGTGCTCCTCTGCTGGGGGAGTTTCCCCCAATCTTGCACGCGGGCGGTGTGCTCGGTCCGCGGGGGTAGGTTCCCCTCGGCTTATGACCGGCAGTCGTGCTCCTCGGCTGGGGGAGTTGTCCCCGGTCTCATGAGTGGGTGCTTCATTCAGTCCGCATAGGTGAGCCCCCCCGGCTTGTGACCGGTGAAGGAGATCTGTTTGGTGGCGAGGGGAGTTGCCCCTCGGCTTATAGCCGACGGTTGTGCCCTTCGGCTGAGGGAGTTTCCCAGCCTTATGAGAGGGTGCTTCGTTCGGTCCGCGGGGGTGAGCACCCCTCGGCCCACGACTGGGCGTTGCGCTCGTCGGATGGGAGAGTTTCCCCCAACCTTGCGAGTGAAAGCTTTGCTCCGTCTGCGGGGGTGGGTACCCCTCAGATTAAGGTTGACGAAGGAGATTCAACGGTGAGGGGAGTCGCCTCCCGACTCACGGCCTACAAGAGAGGTTCGTTCGGTGGCGAGGAGAGTTGCCCCTCGACTTACGGCCGACGAAGGAGATTCATTCGGTGGCGAGGGGAGTTGCCCCTCGGCTAACATCCTACAAAAGAGCTCGTTCGGTGGCGAGGGGAGTTGCCCCTCGGCTTACGGCCGACGAAGGAGATTCGTTCGGTGGCGAGGGGAGTTGCCCATCGGCTTACGGCCGAAGGAGGAGATTCGCTCGGTGGTGAGGGGAGTTGCCCCTCGGCCTCCGGAGGAGATTCGCTTGGTGGCGAGGGGGTTGCCCCTCGGCCGCCGGAGGAGATTCGCTCGGTGGCGAGGGGGGTTGCCCCTCGGCTTACAGCCGATGCGATTCGGGCTGGTCCATATCAGTCGGACTGCGGTTGCCTTGGTTGAGTCCTCCTACGCATCCTGAATTGTCTGCTCAAGATAGGTGATAAAGTTTGCATTGTATGCATTCATTTCTGTGAGACAATACATTTGGAGTAATGAAAAAGAAAAGGTGACAAGACACGGGGGAGGTTCTGGCAGGGTAGCCCTCCTCCGGTGGATCGGCGGCTGTTTCTTTCTATCTCCTCACTCGATGATACGCACAACTGTCTGGACCGCGTTCACCCCTTTTCCCTTGTCCTGCTGTTTGGATGTTCCTTCTCCCGAGGCGGGGTCGTTGGCGGAGTTCTTCAGGTGCCCACGGCTCACAAGCTTCTCAATGTCTTTCTTTAGGTGCCAACAGTCGTCGGTATCATGGCCGTTGTCCTTGTGGTACTTATAGTATTTCTCTTCATCCCTCCAGCCTTTCCTCATTCTTCGGGGAGGTCGGCCCGCGTGTCCCTCCTTCTGGGCTTGCGCTAGGATCACGTCCGGGGCGTTGGTCACCGAGGAGTGCCGGAGCTCTTCCCTCCGTGGTCTTCCTCTAGCCTTCTTCTCCGATCGATGCTCCTCCATGCTGTGGTGCTCCTTCTCACCGCGCTTGGTCTCGCGTCTGATCTTTCCCTCATCCTCGTCCAAGGCCTCTTCTGTCAGCATGAAGCGTTCCGCTCGGGCCATAATTTCGGCGAGGTCCTTCGGCGGGTCGCTATGTAGCGACTTCTTCAAACCCCTGTGTCAAAGGCCTTTCTTCATGGCCGCCTTCACAACCAGTTCGGGACAGCTCTCCACGCTCAAGCGCTCCACATTGAAGCGACGCATGAAGTGCCTCAGAGATTCGGCCGGTCCCTGCACCACATTGAATAAATGTTCCGAATCAGGTTTTACCTGTCGCCCGGCCATAAATTGCTTGCAGAACAGCTGGGTGAGCTCGTCGAAGTTGTCTATCGACCGACTGGGCAGGCTGAGGTACCAGGTCCGGGCGGCCCCCCGTAGGGTGGAGTAGAAGCCCCTGCAGAGCAGGGTGTCATCAGCTCCCTGGAACGCCATGACCGCCTCGTAGTCCATCACATGATCCGCGGGGTCGCTGACTCCGTTGTACTTCTCCAGCGTCGGCACCTTGAAGTTCAAGGGTATTCGTGCCTCAGTTATCCTCCGGGTCAGGGGGCATCGTTCTCCGCTGATGCACCCGGGTCGCTCCCCTTCGCCTGCCTCCTTGCCGTTCGGCTGCAGCGAGGGGGCAGGTGGGAGCTTCACCTCCTCTTAAGTCTTCACCGGCTTGGGCGCAGGGCTCGATCGGCGCGAACATTCTTTCCGGCTCTCCTGGTGGTGGGTTCGTCGGCTGCCTCCACTCCGTTCAGACCGGACGCTCGTTGATCGCCGATCATCCCGCCTACTCTTGTTTGACCTCGGACGCGCGGACGAGGCCGTCCTGGAGACGTCACCCGTCTGCTCCGAGTCCCCCCCCATTTCCCTCTCTGACTGATGTGGGAGTGGGAGATCGTGCCGGGGAAGAGCCGGGCCTGGTGAACCTCCTTTACATATTCTGCACTCTTTTTCTGTGGTCGCTGACCACAGCGGAGCGAAGGGGTCGACGTTCCCCTTCCTGGCGGTGAGCCCGTCTCCCCCCACCTTCGGGGGTGGGAGTGTTGCTGACAAGATGTTGAATCGTCGCGGCTAAGGTTTGGATGTTGGTGTTGGTCTCCTGCGCATAGGCTCAGAGTTGCCCCTGCGTGGCCAGTAGGGCATCGTTGGTTTCCCCGGCAGCGTGACCGTTCAGGTTCTCGACGGGGGAGTGGTATGCACCCTCCTCCGGGATGGGTGGCATGTGCCCCAGGCCTTTGCCGATGGGTTCCATTTTGGTGGTTTGACGTGGGTGTTAGTTCGGTTCCTACAGACGGCGCCAGATGTTTACGGGTGTTTTCTCACCACAGCTCGTTGACCGCCAGATGTGTGGTCAACGTGGTCAAGGGGCCAGTTTGGGGGTCCCTTGGGTTCGCCGAGCCCGCTTATACTCGGTGTGGGAGAGCTGAGAGGAAGCCTCGGCTCGGTGAGTCGCGCTCGGCGTCGGCTGGGTCGGGCTCGGCCTCGGTCGTATCCGCGTCGAGGGGTAGCCTCTGCGCCTTGCGAGTGGGTTGGTGCTTGATCAGTCGTCCTCCTGGCGACTGTGACGGTGATGGCCGATCGACGCTGAGGGTTAGCCTCGGTGCCTCGGATGTCTTCTTCCTGGACAGATGAAGAAACTCGTCAGGGAGGCCGGACCTAGGTTCCGGCCAAAGCCCCTCCGATGCCTAAGTCAGATCAGGGTCTGAAAGGATACTCTACGGGGGAGATCCGGCTTGTGAGGAAGCCGGAACGTCAACCCAGGCGGCGCGAGTTTTGGGGGAGGGAGGAAATGGAGTGGCGAAAGCCTAGGTCGTTGATGGAGTACCTCTGTGTGGGTTACCTGAGTTTCGATCCCCTTCTCCGTCGTCCGGGCCTTCCCCTTACAGGGTCTTCCGCGATTGCCCAACGTCCTGCCTCTTCTCACGTCCCCACGATCCGCCTCCGCCTCCTCCCACTCGCGCGTTGTCGTGGGGTGGCTCATTAACGGGTCCGTTAATGGCCATCATGGGATCGCGGATTCAGAGGGGCGGTTAATCCGGCCGAATGGGGGCCAGTTGGGTGTACCCGAGGACGAGGTGGCTGGGCCTCCCGCTCCGTCCGTGGGCCCACATCGGGCGGGCTCGTCTTCTCTAGTGGGCTTCTCCTTTGAGGTCGGGCCGTGGGCCGTCGTAATTCGGGCCCGTTGATATTAGTAGTAACACTCTCTTTTCTTCTCTCCTTGATCATCTCTCTTATTGCACCCTCATCCTTTCTTGGCCTAAGTTTCTAAAAAAATAACTTCAAAAAACATCTAAATTGGGAAACATAGTTTACATTATTTGTCAAGGCTTAAGACTTACGCTACAACGTTGAAGATGGGTAATTAGTAAGTTGAACTTGTATTGTTAAGACTTCAACCTTTTGGTTTGATCTTCCTAAACTTGTCTAAATTAAGACTAATATTATTATTTCTGAACGGAATTTCGTTACATATAAGAATTGGAGATGTTACTGACCTATTTGATTAATTTCATTCCATCCAACAAGTTTAACCTTTGGGATCTCATATGGTTCATGGGAATTCGTGCACTCTTTGCAAGACAATAGACATGTTTTGATGATTGTAGCGAGGAAGACTTCTAAATATTGGATTGATTACTACAGTCATGCTTAGCATAGTTTTAATTATTTTAGATGTGCTAAGATTATTTTTTTTTGGGAGGAGGAAAACACACCAAGACCCTGTTAGGATGTTGAAAGAATGCATCATTCTCCTCTCCTTGCAATCTCTTTCCCTTGGAGCTTCCATCCCATAACAGAGATTGTACACCCTATAGGAGGACTATAGTTTATTTAAAAGGATTTTTGTAAATATGTTGAAAATTGTGTTTAGACTTGTGTTTTTGCTCCTAAATTGTATCTTTAGTTCTTAAATAATGGTATTTGGTTGTGCTTTTACTCTTATGTGGGTGAACTCAAGAGCAAAGCAAACAGCAAGTTCATAAAAAGCCGAGGTAAGCACCCTGGATTTTGTTAATCTCGAGTTCATGAGCTACTGTGAAACCGAGAGATTTGATGGGGTTGCCAACCCCGGCATTTTTATTACTCTCAAGTCCAGAACTGTCGTAAGTACACGGTGACACGTGTAACAACTGTTGGCAAATCCATCATAGATGCTAACATGAACAGTCCCCAAGGATTCAAAGTTCAACCCACTAAATATGAGCCCCCTATTTCTGTGCTTTTCATTTTTCATGTTTTTTTCGGATGGTTAAACACTTAAACTGTCAGTGCTGTTAGTACCAGTGTCAGTGTTGTTTAGCACGAACAGTGATTTCAGTCATAGGTGTAAAAGTGGCAGCCCAAATGGAATGAATTAGCCAGAAGAAGGATTAGTTGAAATGCTAAAACCAATGATAGGAAAAGAAGAAAAAACCATCCGTATTAGAAACTTGGGTAGAAACTTATTAACCATGAATACAACTTTTATTCCAATTTTTTCCTTTTCCTTTTCCTTTTTTGTTTTTTCCGTTCTGTGGTATAAATATTATTCTACTTGATGAGGAATAACCGGACCTTTGAATTCAATGATGATCAGATGAACTGAATCTAAAATCTACTTGTCGCGTCTGCATTAGTGTAAATTAATAACATAAATTAAGTTACCAGTGAATAATGGATAGTAAAGTATACAGCTCAAATTACTCAGTAAGAATTACAAGAAAAATGAAACTGAGTTCATTTTGAGGATCAAAAGTTTTCCTACTCAAAGAAGACGGGGGAGAAAACGAAGAATTATTATATGTTATTTTAAGAGAGAATAATGGGCAGCATATGACATATGAGATAAAGCAGCATATGCTACCTCCAAAACTTCTCCCTCCGTTATTTTTTTTAAGGATTGGAACGGTTCATTTTGATTTTTGTATTCTCAAACCCCAAAACACCGAATATCGGATGAACCAAATGGGTTTTTACCCATTCATCCACCGTCACAAAAGTTATGCAAAACCATTAAATTTGCAACGGTTGGATGAACAGAGCAAACCCCCTTGGGGGGTTCATCCATTATTGAAGTGTGGGGTTTTAGAATATGTAGATCATAATGAACAGTTTCGATCCTACGAAAAAATAATAGACAGGCGCATATAGCCTCATATGTCATATGATACACATCATTCTCATCGTAAAAATAACATGTAACATAAAAAAAATTTATATCAATCATGTTAACTGATACAAATAGTAAAAGATATAAATTGAACACTGCAATAATCATAAGCTAATTCATGGTTTGTGTATTGCTTACGGGTGTGTTTGGTTTGAAGGAAAATGAAAGAAAATGAAAGAAAGTTAGAAGGAAAACTATTTCCATTGTTTGGTTGGAAAGAAAAAACAAAGGAAAATGAAAATGAAAGAAAACAAAGGAAATTTTTTATTAAAACTTTTCTTTGAGATTTTCCTCTTTTTAACCCAAGGAAAATGAGGGAAAAGAAAGATAAACTAATTTTTCACACTTTCATGTATTTATATTTTTTAGCAAACATAATTGGTTGTTATTTTTAATGAATCCACGAATTATTCATAAGTTTGTAACAAAAACTCATGAATAATTCGTGAATTTTTCAAAAAATTATTGGCAAATTATTCGAAAAATTCACAAATTATTCATAAATTTTCAAATGAGTCGAATAATTGACTAATTTTTCAAAAAAAAACACCTTCAATATATATTCATTCGTGAATTGTTCGAAATAGAGAATAATTTATGAATTTTTAAAAATTCACGGATAATCCGCGATCTTTTAAAAATTCTTGAATTATTCATGAATTTTTTATATATCTCGCGAATAATTCTCTATTTTTCAAATAAATTCCGAATCTTTAATTTATTTTCATGTATGCATGAATTGTGCGAATAATTCACGAATTTCTAATTCAGAGTTGCTTGAAAAATCCACACATTATGCACGAATGTTTCAAATAACTTGTGAATTATTTCAAACTTTTTAACAAAATTTGTAAATTATTCGTATACTATTAAACAACATATTATCTACGAATCATAATATTTATAGTGTTAACGAATTATTCGTTACAATTCGCAAATTATTTGCTATATTAATAATTTTTTCAAAATAACCAATAAGTTTTTAATTTAAAAATAAAATTTTAATTTATTATGATGATAGAATGATTTGAATTCACAACGTAACCACTTAAATTATTTTTTATTCATATTCAATGAGCAACCTAATAATATTAATTTCTATATTTTCCATTCAACTTTCTTCCCAATTTTTCTTGGTAACCAAACATGAGAAAGAATCTCATTTCATTTTCCTTTTCTTTCTTTTTCTTTTTCCTTTTCATTTCATTTTTCTTTCTTTTCTTTTCCTTCAAACCAAACACACCCTACATGAAGAATGCCCACGTGGAAAACTTTTATGACCCTCTTTAATGCCACACTTGTTCCCATGACATATTACATCGCCATGTCTTGCAGGATCGTAAGCATATAATATCAAATATCTGATAAGACTAAATATGAGTCTAAAATGGGGGATAAAAAACATTGAGAGGCCATAGTTCTATAATAAGTACCTCTTTTCCATCGGGAAACAAAGCTAGAAAAAGGTCTGGTCACGGGCGACCAACAGCGTCCTTAATTGCATCAGTTATAACACCAGTTATAAGCACCGCATACAGAAGGCCTGCTTGTACATCTCATACTTAAGTATTAATTGATTCAAATACAGACAAATTGTTGGACAAATATTATATGGTTGAATAATAAAAATGAAAATAGGTTTACCAAGTACAGCAATGATGTTGTTTACGGGTGTTTTCTCACCACAGTTCGTTGACCGTCGACTGCGTGGTCAACGTGGTCAAGGGGCCGATTTGGGGGTCCCTTGGGATCGCCGAGCCCGTGTGTTCTCGGCGTGGGTGGAAGCGGGGTCGGGTGCAGACGGGGTCGGGTCGATCCTTTGCCTTCGGGGAGCTGAGGAGTAGCCTCGGCTCGGTGGATCGCTCTCGGCCTCGGTGGATCGCTCTCGGCCTCGGCGGGGTAGCACTCGGCCTCGGTCGGATCCGCGTCAACGGGTAGCCTCGGCGCCTTGCTAGAGGGTCGGTTCTCGAGCAGCCGTCCACCTGACGACTGCGAAGGGGGTGGCCGCCCTACGCTGAGGGGTAGCCTCGGTGCCTCGGACAGCTTCTTCCTGGACAGATGAGGAAACTCGTCAGGGAGGCCGGACCTAAGTTCCGGCCAAATCCCCTCCGATGCCTAAGTCAGATCGAGGTCTGAAGGTGTACTCGGCGGGGGAGATCCGGCTTGTAAGGAAGCCGGAACGTCATCCCAGGCGGTGCGAGTTTGGGGGAGGGAGGAATTGAGATGGCGAATGCCTAGGTCGTTGATGGAGTACCTCTCCGTTGATTACCTGAGTCTCGATCCTTTTCTCTGTCGTCTTGGCCTTCCCCTTATATGGTCCCTCGCGATTGCCACACGTCCCGCCTCCTTTCACGTCCCCACGATCCGCCTCCGCCTCCTCCCACTCGTGCGTAGTGGAGGGGTGGCCCATTAACGGGTCCGTTAATGGCCATCATGGGATCGCGGATTCTGAGGGGCGGTTAATCTGGCCGAATGGGGGCTAGTCGAGTCCCCCGAGGGTGGAGTGGCTGGGCCTTCAGCCCCGTCCGTGGGCCCTTCCGGGCGGGCCCGTCTTCTCTAGTTGGCGTCCCCTTTGAGGCTGGGCCGTGGGCCATTGTAATTCTGGCTGGTCCAAATTAGTCGTAACAATTGCCCCCATCGCCCGGGCCGTTCGGCTTCTGTCGGTTCGGCTCGGGTGATGTGACTCTTTCATGATCCGATGGATGCGGCAGTCGAGGCTCCGCCATTTGTCACGCCCCGCTTCCCTAAAATGGAGGCGAGACGTGAAAAGGTCCGCACGAGAGTGGAGCTGTGAAGCCCCAAACCCGATAAGCGTCAATAAAACATAAGCAGGTCCCTGTAACCACAAACGAAACAAAAATAATAACACAAGGAGAGACAGAAATAAAATCTCAAATCTCAGCATTTGTCCAACATTAAAATTAAGTTCAACATCCAGAAAAGCCACCAGGCTAAAAGAAAGAGTCTAAGGGCCCAGAACAAGGCCAACAAGGACAAACATAACAAAGTATAGGTGATGCGCCCCGACAACTACAGCAGTCTAAAACAAAAGGGGAAAGCTCAACGAAGACACTAGGACTGGTCCCCAGTGTCCACGTACTCCTCGCCAAACACAGGCTCGGGCACGGCGTCCGCAAACACCTCGTCCTCAACAATGAACTCAGGCTCAGGATCTAATATGTGTCACCCAAAAGAGAAAAGGGGCACATGTCAGCAAGTCGAAAGACTTGTGCAAGGAAACTGTAAGAAAGGTAAACTAACAACCTAGCAGTTAGGGTTGTTGACGAACAGAATGTTCGACGAACTACTCGTGAACAAGCTCGGTACATGTTCGTTTACGTTCGTTTAGGAAGCTTAATGAACAAGCTTGAACAGATTTTTAGAGCTCGGTTAGTAAACGAACAGAGCTTGAACATAACCGTGTTCGTTCATTTATGTTCATGAACAAGCTCGTTAAGTGTTCGTGAACAAGCTCGTTAAGTGATGTTCATGAACAAGTTCGTTAAGTGTTCGTGAACGAACATGTACCGAAAATAGTACATTTAGACAAATACTATATTTTTATTATGATTGGAATGGATGCTTGTAATGGTATATATGGAGCTATTATGATGGATTTGTTTATTTTTGTCTTGCAAATATTTAATCCTTTTATTTAATTGATTTAGTCATTAGCAATAATGTTTAAATATTATTATTCCTGATTAAAAAATTGACGTTCGTTTGTTTGTTTGAAAATATGTTCATGAACAAGATTGATTTGTGTTCACGAACATGTTCCTAAACATGTTCACGAACAAGGTCGATAAGTCTTGTTAACGAACAGAACGTTTGATTAACTACTCGTGAACAAGCTCGGTAAATGTTCGTTTACGTTCATTTACGTTCGTTCGGTAAGCTTAACGAACAAGCTTGAACATGTTTTTAGAGCTCGGTTAGTAAACGAACAGAGCTTGAACATGGATTTTGTTCGTGAACAAAACCAAGCTCTCTGTTCAAGCTCGTTCAAGCTCGTTCGTCAACAGCCCTACTAGCAGTTAAAGTATGGTGCATGGCATGGCAAGTATCGTATGGAAGTAACAAGTGAAGTACAAGTAGCAAGTAACAAGTGGTAGGTGTGACATGTATTATCAAGTAACAAGTACAAGGGATCACCCACACACATGCCAGTGCCCTATTGCCCGCAGGCTGTATTCAAGTACAAGGGATCACTCACACACATGCGAGTGCCCTATTGCCCGCAGGCTGTATTGAAGTACAAGGGATCACTCACACACATGCGAGTGCCCTATTGCCCGCAGGCTGTATTGAGCTCGTTTTCTGGACCACGAGCCAGATTTGTAATTGGCCTAGGGTGGCGCCCACAAAACGGGTGCCTAGCCGGAACAAGTAGCACTAGTATGTAAAGATGCTATGCAATCACGATGAGTTTTCAAGCATGCAATGACATGAGCAGATATTCGCGTACCGTTAATTGAATTTAAACATGACATGCAAAATGCAATGACATGAACAGATATTCGCGTACCGTTAATTTAAATTAAACATGGCAGTTAAAGATGTATGGATGACATGAACAGTTAATACGCGTACCGTTAAGTGAAATTAAACGTGACATACAAGCATGATGAAGGTGACGGACCAAGCTTCGTTGTCAAGCTAGGTCAATGGCGTCCAGACGGCTATCCTTTCACCGTCTAGTCTCTTTTACGCTAAAGCAAGGCAATGGCCTAAGACATGGCCCAAATCAAGAGATGCAAGTTTCACTTGCCTGATACCGACGGGGACGGTCGACAAGCACGTCACACAAATGTTATCTACGGTGAAAGGACCACTGCTATAGAGAAACAACATTAGAAAAGATATCTAAAACCGGTTTCTTAATTGAATCCTATGATGTCTAATAACCATTTTTATTAGGGGTTTCACAATATCAATGTGGGTTGTGAAAACATTAAAGGATCGAACACTACCGTATAGAAGCGAAAGATCGACCTCGAGCAACCACGGCAACGGATGAACGATCCGGGAACCACGGCTCAGATCTGAAATGACGGGGAAAATCTGGAGAAAATGGATTAAAGGGGGTTTGAAGAGGAGATTGAAGCTTGGCTAATGGAGGTGAGATGGAGCTTGGGATGGTGGAGATAGGCTTGAGATGAAGGAGGAAGGGTTTGGGGAAGATGGAGAAGGATTTGGGGAAGACAATGGCTCAGGAGAAAAGAAAGAAAGTGAAAGTGATCGGGTCTATTTATAGGAAGAATCCGGCGGCTGCCCAGAAATTAGGGTTTCGACACTGATTAGTCGGTCAAAGAGCAACCACTGACGGACTAGTTTGGGAACTAGTCGGTCGGTTGACCAACGCAGACCGACAAAGTGTAAACAGTAACTCCTGTACAAAATAGGATTTAGATTTAGTCGGTCAAAGAACAACTACCGACCGACTAGTTTCTCATCTAGCCGGTCGACGAACGTTCTTAGACTGACTAAGAATGAATAGTACTTGGTATCAAAAATGATCATAGAGCTAGTCGGTTAAAGAACGATTGCTGACCGACTAGTTTGCAACCTAGTCGGTCGACAAATGTTCTTAGACCGACTAATGATAAACAGTAACTCCTGAATAATTAACAAAGCCCACTAGTCGGTCCATGAAGCTTTACCGACTGACTAAATCGTCATCTAGTCGGTCGGTTCCCCTTCTTGTACCGGCTAACGTGCACAGAAAGTTCCGAAATGGAGCGCGAAGCTCCGGGATCGATTCCTAAGACTTCTAGTCTTGATCTAACAATAAGATATGACCGATATGAAGCCCGTCACGAATGACTTACCCCAAAATCGACGATTCCAAGGAAGAGGCTAGAAAATCACGACGAAACGATCGAAAATGAGAGCTACGGAGATGAAAACCACACATAAGGAGAAAATCCACCAAAACATATATATATAATATAATTAATCCAGATACTTGAAAACCAGTCGTTACATCCTCCCCAACTTAAGAAAAATTCCGTCCTCGGAATTTCCCAATACTCACGTGTCCGGAAACAAAAGTGGGAAACGCTCTCGCATCTCATCCTCATTCTCCCAATTAGACTCTCCTGGCGAGCCGTGTCGCCACATCACCCTCACAAGATTGACAACCTTGTTCCGAAGTGACTTCTGACGCCTGTCCAAAATCAGCACTGGATGCTGGTCATACGTCAAATCTGGGCGAACGGCGATCTCCGAGAAATCCACAGCATGAGATGGATCGCTAATGTATCGACAAAGCCGTGACACATGGAAAACATTATGAACTCCTTCCAAAGATGGCGATAAGGCTAAGCGATAAGCTACCTCGCCAACTCTCTCCAGAATGTCAAACGGTCCAATGTATCGTGGGCTCAACTTCCCTCGCTTCCCAAAGCGAATCACGCCACGATTCGGGGAAATCTTCAAGAACACATGGTCGCCCGACTGAAACTCCAAAGGACAACGTTTAGCATCTGCCCAATTCTTAAAACGGTCTTGAGCAATCCTCAACCTCTCCCGAATGTTCCTGACAACATCCACAGCCTCCACAATCATCTCAGGTCCCAACAGCTCCCGATCACCAACGTCATCCCAACTCAATGGCGATCGACATTTCCTCCCATACAATGCGGCAAAAGGCGCCATGCCAATGGACGCCTGGTAGCTGTTGTTGTAAGAGAACTCTACCAAGTGTAGATGGTCCTCCCACGAACCCTTGAAATCCAACATGCACGCCCTCAGCATGTCCTCCAAGATCTGAATCGTCCTCTCGGACTGGCCATCCGTCTGCGGGTGGTATGCCGTGCTGAAACTCAGACGCGTATCCAAACTCTTCTGTAAACTCTGCCAGAATTGAGATGTGAACCTCGTGTCTCTGTCCGACACGATACTCACAGGGACTCCATGAAGTCGTACGATCTCCTGCACGATTCACGTTACATCACTATCCAAACTAGGAAAAGGAAATAAAACAGAGAGCAAAAGAATTTCCCTCTATATATCTCCTCGCTAGCGCCTCAGTGGACTGTCCCACTCGGAATGGAATAAAGTGCGCGGATTTGGTCAATCGATCTACGATCACCCAAATCGCGTCATTCTGCTTCGGACTCCGAGGTAGTCCAGTCACGAAATCCATAGTGATGTGTTGCCACTTCCACTCCGGAATCAGAAGCGGTAGTAGCAACCCTGTCGTACGCTGATGCTCTGCCTTCACTTGCTGGCAAACCAAACACTTGGCTACACTCCGAGCCACACTCCTCTTCATACCATGCCACCAATAGTTCAAACGAAGAGCCTTGTACATCGTGGTGCCACCAGGATGCACAGAATATGGCGAACTGTATGCCTCCACCATCAACTCCTCTCTAATATCCCCAGCTGGCACACACAACCTAGCTCCAAACCTCAGCGATCCATCCTCATGAATCAAAAAGTCAATCCGCAGACCGGCTTCCACTTGCTCCCGAATCTTCACCAGCTTCGGATCCTCAGCCTGACCAGCCTTGATCCTCTCCAGGAAGAACAATCTCCACACCAGACTCGCAAAAATCCTGCTGCAATCTCCACTGCGAGGTCAAAATCATCACCGCTGGAAGCCTACTCAGCGCATCAGGAACCACATTCACCTTGCCAGGGTGGTACTGCAAATCAATCTCATAATCCGCCATGAGCTCCAACCATCGATGCTGTCGCATGTTGAGCTCCTTCTGAGTGAAAATATACTTCAAGCTTTTGTGATCGGTGAAGATCTTCACTTTCTCACTCAGTAGGAAGTGCCTCCAAATCTTAAGAGCAAACACAACATCAGCCAACTCCAAGTCATGCGTCGGGTAATTCTTCTCATGAACCTTGAGCTGACGAGAAGCATACGCCACAACATGCCCGTGCTGATGCAACACACAACCGAGACCCTTGCCAGAAGCATCACAAAAGATCTCGAACCCACCGCTGCGATCAGGCACAACAAGAATAGGGGCAGTCGTCAATCTCTCACTCAGAACACCAAAAGCATTCTCACAATCACCCGACCAAACAAAAGGCACATCCTTCCGCGTCAATCTGGTCATCGGCTCCGCAATACGAGAAAAGTCCTTAATGAAGCGTCGATAGTAACCAGTAAGCCCAAGGAAACTCCGGATCTCAGACGCTGACAGCGGAACAGGCCACTCTTTGATGGCCCTGATCTTCTCGGGATCCACTGAAGTATCATCTCCAGTCACCACATGCCCAAGAAAAGCAACTCTGTCTAGCCAAAACTCGCACTTGGAAAACTTAGCATACAACCGATGCTTCCTCAAAATCTCCAACACCGTCCTCAAGTGCGATGCATGCTCCTCCTCCGACTCAGAATAGATCAGAATGTCGTCAATAAAGATAACGACGAACTTATCTAAAAAGTCGTAGAAAATCAGGTTCATCAGATTCATGAAAACTGCGGGTGCATTGGTTACACCGAAAGGCATAACCACAAACTCGTAGTGCCCATACATCATCCTGAACGCTGTCTTCGGAACATCTCCCTTCTTCACCTTCAACTGATGATAACCACTCCTCAAATCCAATTTAGAAAACACCCTCAAACCTCCAAGCTGATCAAAAATATCATCGATGCGAGGCAACGGGTATTTATTCTTGATGGTTACCGCATTCAGCTCTCGATAGTCCACACACATGCGACGCAAACCATCCTTCTTCTTCACCAGCAGCACCGGTGCTCCCCACGGAGACACACTAGGGTTGATATAACCCTTCTGCAAAAGCTCATCCAACTGCTTCTGTAATTCCTCCAACTCAGCGGGTGCCATACGATACGGCGCCTTCAAAATCGGCTGCGCTCCCGAAACAAGATCAATAGAAAATTCCAGAGCTCGATCAGGTGGCAATCCAGACATCTCCTCGGGGAAGACGTCATCAAAGTCCCGCACTACCGCTGGCCTCTCCAACTCCAACTGCATAGCCACAAACCCCACCGGCCTGGCCCGAAATCTGATAGGACCAAGCGAACTGCTACCACGGCTGAACTCAAACACTGGGTGTCCGGGAATCTCGAACACGACCTTCTTCCTCTGACACTCGATCGTAGCATAGAAGCTCGCAAGCCAGTCCATCCCAAGAACTGCATCGTAGTTGATGATGTCGTGGACAATGAAATCAGCATAAAGCTCATGTCCACAAACCACTAACGGGCAAGAATTGCAACCACGATACACCGAGACCACGCCATTCCCAGTAACGATATTCCAACTCTTGGAAAGAGGGGACGTCGACAAGGAATGCTTCTCCACGAAGCTCCGGGCCAAAATGCACATCGACGCACCTGAGTCAAAGAGGACTCGTGCAGGAAATGTGCAAACCAAAATCACACCTAACAAACAGTCTAACAATCAAATCATATTCTAGCAACAAACATGAGCAAGCAACCAAACATAATCTAACAATCAAACATAACTAAGGAAGAAACAGCTAGGAGGGAAGTTACCTGTGATAACCTTATCCATGGCCATGCTCTCCTCCTCAGTCATCAGGAAAGCCTGCCCTCTCGGCGGAACAGCCTGCTGAAAGGCCTGTCTCTGTGGAACAAGGGGTGCTCCACGTCCAGCGGGCACAGGAGCTCGCTGCTGCAACGGTTGTGCTGCAATAGGTGCCCGCCAAGGCTGCTTCGACTTGGGGCACTCCCTGATGGTATGGGCAGGATCTCCGCAGACAATACACTACCCCAGGAACCTCCATACTGATCCCTGAGGTGCTCGGTCTTGCCGCAGAAATGGCAAGTCTTCAAAATAGGCCCTCCTGGCCTCTTGAACTGAACAGGCTGGATAGGCCTGAGTCCAGGTCTAACCGCCACTCTGACCTGCTCCACAGGCCTTTTCCCAGCACCAGAAACATGTCCTCTCCTCTGGCTCAGGTTCAACTCCTGCCTCCTCGCAGCGACCAGAACCTTCTGGTAAGATTCCAGATCAGAGGAAGACACAAAACTATGAAGCTCCAAAGCAATTTCCTGTAGGAACCGCTAAGCTTTCTCATCGGCATCTTGCACCATCTTTGGTGCAAACCGACTGAGCCTCGTGAACTCTTGGTGGTACTGATCCACCGACAAGCTCCCCTGCTTCAGATCTATGAAGCGCTGCAGTATCACCTGCTTAGCAGCCTTCGGGAAGAACTCTCCATCAAATCTGGACTTAAAGGTAGCCTAAGCTATCGGCTCCACTAAAATCTTCTCCTCAGCATCCCACCAGTTTCTGGCATTATCCTTCAGATGCCTCTTAGCCAAATCATCCCATCCAGCCGGGTTAATCTTCGCCATCTCCAGGTTATCCTCAATGTTCCTCATCCACTCATCCGCAGCCAAAGGACCTTCAGAACCATCAAAATAAGCAGGACCTAGCTCCCGAAACTGCTTCGCTCCCGGCTCGGAGCGAGGGGCATCCTGGATTGACCGACCAGCTCGAACAACTGGAGCATTCTGGACTTGCAGGAGCACGCCCTGCTGCACCTGCATCATCTGAAGCATCATCCACATCATCTCTCCATTGGTGGGTTTGGTGGGCTCCGAAAGGTGCTTCTCTCAAGCGCAAGAGTCCGTTCAAGTAGTAAAATCTGGGAGTCCAGATGTCGAATCCTCGGGAGAAATCTGTTGAAACCACAAGCCTAAATCAAATAGAAAATCTACGTAGAGAAACTAAACACTTTAATAATGAAAGCGATGATGGTGTGAAAGTGTGTCGTGAATACGTAATCAAAGCGAACAACGAAAGAGTCGGGTATGAAAATATATGAGAAACGTGCACATGATATGGGTTCGTTAGGATCAGCGATTCATGTATTTTGGTTGATTAAATATAACTCAACAAATCCTCCTTTTGGGAGCGATTCGTCGGAAAATACCCTTTTGGGGGTTCAAGCACAATTTGAATAAAAACGTCGCTAAAACTATAGTTCTACGAATATGGTATGAAGCTCTCTTTTGGAGAGATCAAATCTCACCCTTGTGGGGTGATCATCAACGTATTCGCTTCTTTTGGAAGACGAAAAGAGGATTAAATAGCGAAAACATACAATTTTAGCGACTTTTACGATGAAGAACAACAATATTCAACCTAAATAACACGAATCACATCCCCTAACTACTCCATATCATGCACAACAGAGATTTAGCTACTCATCATGCAAAAATAAACAACTTCCATAGCAAAATACATCAAGTTTATAGCAAAATACGCTAGAAAACACCAAAATACGGGGTTTGAGTTAAAGGAAATATCACCAAATCTCCCAGTTTCGACTTCAAACTCTCTAGAAATAATAAGAAAGGCATATGGAATTTTACAAAATTTTTCAGGAAGAAGATACGACTCCTAGCTACTCCAATACGCCAATTATACGCCCAAAACCCTAGAATACCCTTAAATAATAGCATTGCGGGTTTACTGTGCGTTAACGGGTTCAAAACCCGCTCTAAATCACGCCCGAATGCATCCTAGCCGTTGATCTCGATCGGCGCATCTGTGGGCCGTTGGATGGATGCGGGATCGAACGTCGTATCGACATGTGTCCCTCCTTATTGGGTCTTCGCTCGGCGCCCGCTCCGCTTAGTCTCCGGATTCGAATCGCACTTCGATTCGCTCTTCGCCGTTGGATCAAATTTCGGACGGGCATGATCGCGCCACGTCGCCCTTGGAACGCTGCTTCGATTTTAAAACGCGGGAGCTTCGTGCCCCGTCGGATCGACGATCAGCGGGCGAGAACAAGCCACGTCGCTCTCGTTTTCGCGCGGACCCTAATCGATCCAGACCGTTGAATCCCCCATCGGACGGCTCAGCAGAAGCCACGTCGACCGCCTCGTTTCGCTGCTGCGCTTCGACCTCAGTTGCGGTCGACCGTTGGATCGAGATCCAACGGTAGATAAAAGGCCACGTCGGCTTTGTGCTGTGTCCGTTGGATGCGGGCAGGAAAGTGTGGATGGCCACCACATCACGCGCCAAGATTCGTGTGCCTATTTATTTTATTTCCAATAAATGGTATTCTGCATTCAAAAATACACAGTAATTAGCACAGATCTCAGAAAAATACAAATAAATAGTCGTTGGAATCGTGAGATCGAGACGATGCTAGGAAAAATATAAAATGTGCAGAAATACTCCAGTAATTACTGTTTTGTGCTCAAATAGAGTGTTTTCTCTAGTTAATAATTGTGTACAAAATACATATAAATTAGAGAACAATGTAGCATCACATGAGCACAAAATAGGGCTAAATGGGGGGTTAAATATGTAATATTGAACCCGAATCACACCCCCCAACTAGCGATCTGCTAGTCTCTAGCAAAAAGAGCGATTAAAAATACGCCTAGATCACCTTATCAGATCTCAAATTACTCACCATCATACTACTACAACAAAAGAGATAACTGCACACTAATATCAAAATTTCAAGCTCATCAAGTAATGGTACTTGTGGGTTTTCAAAAATGAATGTCAAGCATCTCAAATGTTTATAAAATAGACTCAAATTCACTATCAATTACTTCATGGCTCATAATATACTAAAGCAATGGTACACACCGTTCAATCACATATTTTAACTTGGAGCGTGAATTTTTCATGCAAAGCAAGCATTAAAAATAAAATGGTATTAAAGCGTACACACGTCAATCTCTATTCATAGGGACTCACACCACATCTTGTGTTTTCTTTAAGCTTTGGAAGTTCTCTTGCCTTGCTAATCATGCACACTTATTCACTATTTTCTTTCGCTTTTTTCCATAGTTCCGCGTAACGCGCATCAAGCAACATTCGTGGAAAAGTATATAACTTGGATCGCTCCATCAAATAATTGAGGTTCCAGTCAATGGCTCCCAAATCCGACGATAATAGGGCATTAGGCCAAGAAGGGCCCCTCGGACTGTACTACTCGAGCCAACCAAGTTATTTCTTTAATAGCACATTTATTCATTTTTTTCTTCCTCATTCATCTCATTTTTTTTTATTTTGTGTGTGCATAAACAACTTGGCAAGATAACTTCCTCTTCTTTAAATTTTCACAAGAATGGGTATCCTAATCATTTCAAATGACGTGGTACGTTTTTCTACCTAAAATCACACCAAGCATGCAAATGGCAATGAATACGAGATAAAGAACAATGCTCCAGTTAATTTATGAATTATTAGTGCATGAACTTTGGTGTGTTCCAATGAAAGCATACCACTTGCTAATCCATAATTTCTAGATTCATTAAGTCATCGATTAATCTTGCCATTGAGATGTATAAAAAGAAATTCACCACAAGCACTCAAATTCATGTAAAATGAGATTGAAACGTTGAACAATAGTGGTGGGGGAAAATAAATCACGAGTGTACGGTGATGAATAAGTAACGAGAAATTTCATCACATGAGGTTCATTTCTAGGTAAAATAGATTTTGGTGATAATTTTTAACTCAAAAAAAATTTTTTTTTCAATGCAAAAAGGGAACTAAAAAATAAAATCATAAAAGAAAAAGAAAAATAAAATAAAATAAAAATCCTAAAAGTTATACCCTCCCCCCAACTAAAAATAGACATTGTCCTCAATGTTAGGAAGAGGGAATCATGGAAAGAACACACCTGATTAGTTCCCACCCGAAGGTGGGTCTGTGAGATCCATGGTGCTCGCTTCCTTGGTCCAAGGCTCGTGAAAATGCTTCAATCTCTGGCCATTCACCTTGAACTCACTTCCATCTTTTTCATTTAGTAAGAGCACAACGCCATGTGGGAAAACTTCTTTGACGACAAAAGGTCCATACCACCTAGAGCGAAGCTTTCCAGGAAAAATGTGCAGCCTGGAATTGTATAGCAATACTTTTTGGCCTGGGGTGAACTCCCTCCTCAAGATCATCATGTCGTGGACGGATTTCATCCTCTCTTTTGATATTTTAGCGTTGTCGTACGCATTTCTCCTCAACTCTTCCAGCTCCAATAATTGTAACCTGCGAGAAAAAAAAGAGACATCAGTATCAAAATTCATTTTCTTTATATCCCAATAAGATCTATGCTCTATCTCAACAGGTAAGTGACAAGACTTCCCAAATACAAGACGGTAAGGTGACATCCCCAAAATTGTTTTGTAGGCCGTCCTGTAGGCCCACAACGTTTCAGGTAAGCGCAAACTCCAATCTTTTCTTGATGGATTCACCATTTTCTGTAGAATTCCTTTGATCTCTCTATTTGCCAACTCTGCTTGACCATTGGTTTGGGGGTGATACGGAGTAGAAACTTTATGTGTGACCCCAAACCTCTTCATTAAAGTAGCGAACATGCGGTTGCAAAAATGAGACCCTCCATCACTGATCAAGGCCTTCGGCACTCCAAACCTAGAGAAAATGTTCTCTTTGAGGAACTTAAGCACAACGGAAGTGTCGTTCGACCTGCAAGGAATAGCTTCCACCCATTTAGAAACATAATCAATACAAACCAAAATATAAGCATATCCAAATGAAGGTGGGAAAGGTCCCATGAAGTCTATGCCCCAACAATCAAATATTTCAATTTCCAAAATGGGGTTTAAATGCATCATGTTACGCTTAGTAATACCCCCTAATTGTTGGCATGCAGCACAAGTCTTGCAATAATGAAATGTATCTTTAAACATATTTGGCCAATAAAAGCCACATTGCGAGATTTTTGCCACAGTTTTGTTCGCTGAAAAGTGTCCACCACATACTCCATCATGGCAAAATTGTATCACACTGGTTATTTCATGATCAGGAATGCATCTCCTAACAATTTGGTCACTACAATATTTATATAAGTACGGATCATCAAAGAAGAAATATTTTACCTCATACTTGAACCGTTTAAAGTCTTGAAGAGACCAAGTGTCAGGAGTCTTACCAGTTACCAGATAATTAACGATATCAGCATACCATGGAGAGGTGGAAACGCTAAAAAGATGCTCGTCAGGAAAGGAGTCCTTCAAAGGCACATCTCCTGAATCAAGGCCTACTGTCAATCATGATAAATGGTCAGCTACTAGATTCTCCACGCCTTTATTGTCCTTGATTGTGACATTGAACTCCTGCAACAATAAAATCCATCGTATCAATCGGGGCTTAGCTTCTTTTTTAGACAATAAATATTTTAAAGCAGAGTGATCAGTATATATCAAAATAGGTGATCCCAGAATATAGCTCCTGAATTTTTCCAACGCGAATACTACAGCCAGCAACTCCTTCTCTGTGGTCGTATAATTCCTCTTAGCATCATTTAGTGTCTTGCTGGCGTAGTAAATCACTACTGGAACCTTGTCTTTTCTTTGGCCTAGGACTGCACCAACTGCGTAATTGCTTGCATCACACGTTATTTCAAATGGTAGGGACCAGTCTGGTACCTGTAAAATAGGAGCAGAAATCAGCAACTTCTTTAAAGTTTCAAAAGAAACTTGACACTCAGGTGTCCAAATAAAATCCACATTTAAAGTAAGTAAGTTGCAAAGAGGGCGAGATATAGCGCTAAAATCTTTGATGAACCGCCTATAAAATTCTGCATGTCCCAAAAATGATCTGATGTCCTTCACGCATTTAGGACTTGGTAGCTTCTCAATTACTGCTACCTTGGCTCTGTCCACCTGTATACCATCTTTAGAAACCAGGTGACCTAGGACAAGTCCCTCTGTGGTCATAAAATGACACTTCTCCCAATTCAATAGGAGGTTCTTTTCAATGCACCTGTCAAGAACAAGAGCCAAGTTAGCTAAACAATCATGAAAAGAGCTACCATATACTGAAAAATTATCCATAAATACCTCAACAATTTTCTCAACCATATCATCAAAAATACTGAGCATGCATCGCTGAAAAGTAGCTGGAGCATTACATAAACCAAACGGCAGTCTTTTAAATGCAAAAGTACCAAAGGGACAGGTAAAAGTAGTCTTTTCCTGATCCTCATGTGCAATCTCAATCTGATAATAACCTGAATAACCGTCTAGAAAGCAATAGTACTCATGTACAGCTACCCTCTCTAAAATTTGGTCAAGAAATGGAAGAGGGAAATGATCTTTTCTAGTTCGGAAGTTAAACTTCCTATAGTCTATGCACATCCTCCAACCTGTGGTGGCTCTAACTGGGATAAGCTCGTTATTCTCATTTTTAACCACGGTGAGGCCAGACTTTTTAGGAACAACCTGTGTAGGGCTAACCCACTTGCTGTCAGAAATAGGATAAATAATGCCTGCATCCAATAATTTTAAAACCTCGCCTTTCACCACTTCTTTTAATGTTGGATTTAACCTACGTTGTATTTCTCTAGTGGGTTTGGCGTCATCCTCTAAATAAATGTGATGCATGCATACAATAGGGCTTATACCTTTTATGTCAGCAATGGACCAACCAATGGCACCTCTATGTTTCCTCAGCACATCAAGTAAAGAGCTTTCCTGCTCTAAAGAAAGTTTAGAAGATATTACCACAGGGAAGCTATTTTCATCTCCAAGAAAAGCATACTTAAGATAGTCAGGAAGTGGCTTCAACTCTGGCTTTGGATCCTCCACCTCAGATGAAATTTGAATTGATGCATTAGGTGGCAAAGCCTCAAACCTAGGCTCCCATACCGCATTGAGCTCCTTCACGTTCTCCTGCACAAAAGATATGTCATCAGAATCACCAATAAAAGTCTCAACAATAGAAGTATCATCACAAAATTCAGAACAAATATAATCATCCACCAACGAATCAATCATATGCACCCTCTCAATCTCATCATCCACATGTGGCAACTTGCAAGTATTAAAAATATTCAAGTCCAAAGTCATGTTGCCAAAAGTAATTTTCAGTTGACCATCCCTACAATTTATTAAAGCATTGCATGTCGCTAGGAATGGTCTACCTAGAATGATGGGAGTAGCATTGGCAGTTTGGGGTCCTTGGATGTCTAGAACTATAAAGTCCGCGGGGTAGTAAAATTTGTCCACCTGAACGAGGACATCCTCAATGCATCCCTTTGGAACTTTAATAGATCTATCAGCTAGTTGTAATATAACAGATGTAGGCTTTAGCTGTCATAACCCAAGTTACAGAAAAATAGGATATGGCAATATATTGACACTAGAACCTAAATCCAATAAAGCATTTCCAATCTTTTTAGTGCCAATGGGGCAAGTGATGGGGGTGATCCGGGGTCTCTAAATTTAGGTGGTGTATTTTGTTGCATAATATAGCTAACCTGTTCAGTCAAGAATGCTTTCTTTTTCACATTTAATTTTCTTTTAACAGTGCACAAATCTTTCAGAAATTTAGCATAGGCAGGTATTTGATTAATAGCATCAAGCAATGGAATATTGATCTGGCACTTCTGAAAAATTTCTCGAATCTCAGTTTGATACTTATCTTTGCTTTTCTGAAGTAGCCGATGAGGGTAGGGTGCTGCAGGTACATATGATGCGGGTTCCTTCTCTTTAATGATGCTTTTGCTCACACCCACGTCCGTGCTCTCTTCCTGCACCTCCTCTTGTTCTTTAATTCCCTCTTCTTGGATCTGAATTCCCTCTTCCTGCTCAGCTTGTCTGCTCGGTGGATCAGGCTTCTGAATCTCTTTTCCACTCCTCAAAGTGGATACAGCTTGGCAAGGCTTCATATTGTTACCTGCAGAAGAAGATGAGCCCATATTAGGATTTGGAATTGACTGAGATGGAAGCTTACCTTTTCTAATGTCGCTGTAAGCCTCGCCAAGCTCTCGCTCATCTGCTGATTCTGGGTCTGCTGAGCCTGAAATTGAGCCTGCTGCTGCTGCATCTGAGCTTGTTGCAATTGAATGAGCTGCTGAAGTGCATCGCCAAATGGTTGCATCTGCTGTTGTTGCACTGGCTCATGGTCCCTCCTCTGGTTCCCACTTTGATAGTTGTTGCTGTTGTGTTGAGGTTGTCGGAACTGAGGGGGAGCATGCTGCTGCTGAGTCTGCTGATTGGGGCCCCAGTTCAAGTTTGGATTGTTGCGCCACCCCTTGTTGGAATTGAAGTTCTGGTAATTCGAAGACACTTGATTCACCCCAGTAGGATTTCCTAGCATGCTCTTCAAGGCTGGAAGTGTGGGGCATGCACTGGTGTCATGGCCACTGACGTCGTAAAGTGCGCAAGTCTGCTCTATCTCAACCGCCTTGGCCTCTTTCAAATTCATGGCATGAAGCTTGTTTGAGATCATGACCTCCATATTTGCCTCCAACGCATCCTCTTGCTTCAAATTAAATACCACTCCTCGTGTGGGATGGGATGGTGCAGAGTGGCCTCCTCTCTCGTAGTCTGAAGTAGTGTCCCATGTCTGCGCATTTTCTGCTATCTCCTCCAGGTACGTCCAAGCTTCGTCTGGCTCTTTATCAAAGAATCCTCCATTGCACATCATCTCTACAAATTGCTTCATTTGCGGCTGCAGTCCATCGTAGAAGAAGCCAATAATCCTGCTTTTGTCGAAGCCATTGTGCGGACATGCGAGCAGCAACTCATTGAACCTTTCAAATGCCTGGTAGAATGTTTCTTCGCTTTTCTGGGCAAAGTTCATAATTTGCCGCTTCAGTCCCTGTGTCCTGTGAATAGGAAAAAACTTCTTTAGAAATTCAGCCTGCAAATCAATCCATGTAGTAATAGAGCGTGATGGCAATGCATTCAACCAATTTTTAGCTTTGTCTTTTAATGAAAATGGGAACAGTTTGAGATATATCGTGTCCTCGCTAATTTTCCCATCAAAGCATGTCAAGAAAACCTCCTCAAATCCTTTAATATGAAGATATGGATTTTCCTTGTCTAACCAATGAAAGGTGGGTAAGAGTTGGATCACCCCAGGTTTAAAATTGAAAGAATTTGCATCGGCAGGTAAAACAAAGCATGAAGCAGTGCTAGTCCTAGTGGGTCGAAGTAAATCTTTTAAAGTCCTAGGCACTCCAGGTTGCACATTATTTTCGTTGTTGTTGCTAAAATTTTCATCCATATTATTATTAGCCATATCAAAACGTCGAGTCAACCTATGTGTCCTACGAGTCCTATGTCACATAAACTAGCACAAATATTTTTTTTATATGAGAGCAAACAAAATTTTATATACAATAAAGTGCAAGATCTCACCGAAGGTCTTCTGAATGAAATAAACCGTAGTAACAAACCGTTCTCCCCGGCAACGGCGCCAAAAACTTGGTGGGCTCCGAAAGGTGCTTCTCTCAAGCGCAAGAGTCCGTTCAAGTAGTAAAATCTGGGAGTCCAGATGTCGAATCCTCGGGAGAAATGTGTTGAAACCACAAGCTTAAATCAAATAGAAAATCTACGTAGAGAAACTAAACACTTTAATAATGAAAGCGATGATAGTGTGAAAGTGTGTCGTGAATACGTAATCAAAGCGAACTACGAAAGAGTCGTGTATGAAAATATATGAGAAACGTGCACATGATATGGGTTCGTTAGGATCAGCGATTCATGTATTTTGGTTGATTAAATATAACTCAACAAATCATCCTTTTGGGAGCGATTCGTCGGAAAATACCCTTTTGGGGGTTCAAGCACAATTTGAATAAAAACGTCGCTAAAACTATAGTTCTACGAATATGGTATGAAGCTCTCTTTTGGAGAGATCAAATCTCACCCTTGTGGGGTGATCATCAACGTATTCGCTTCTTTTGGAAGACGAAAAGAGGATTAAATAGCGAAAACATACAATTTTAGCGACTTTTACGATGAAGAACAACAATATTCAACCTAAATAACACGAATCACATCCCCTAACTACTCCATATCATGCATAACAGAGATTTAGCTACTCATCATGCAAAATAAACAACTTCCATAGCAAAATACATCAAGTTTATAGCAAAATACGCTAGAAAACACCAAAATACGGGGTTTGAGTTAAAGGAAATATCACTAAATCTCCCAGTTTCGACTTCAAACTCTCTGGAAATAATAAGAAAGGCCTCTTGAATTTTACAGAATTTTTCAGGAAGAAGATACGGCTCCTAGCTGCTCCAATACGCCAATTATATGCCCAAAACCCCTAGAATACGCTTAAATAATAGCATTGCGGGTTTACTGTGCGTTAACGGGTTCAAACCCCGCTATAAATCACGCCCGAATGCATCTTAGCCGTTGATCTCGATCGGCGCATCTGTGGGCCGTTAGATGGATGCGGGATCGAACGTCGTATCGACACGTGTCCCTCCTTATTGGGTCTTCGCTCGGTGCCCGCTCCGCTTAGTCTCCGGATTCAAATCGCACTTCGATTCGCTCTTCGCCGTTGGATCAAATTTCGGATGGGCATGATCGCGCCACGTCGCCCTTGGAACGCTGCTTTGATTTTAAAACGCGGGAGCTTCGTGCGCCGTCGGATCGACGATCAGCGGGCGAGAACAAGCCACGTCGCTTTCGTTTTCGCGCGGACCCTAATCGATCCAGACCGTTGAATCCCCCATCGGACGGCTCAGCAGAAGCCACGTCGACCGCCTCGTTTCGCTGCCGCGCTTCGACCTCAGTTGCGGTCGACCGTTGGATCGAGATCCAACGGTAGATAAAAGGCCGCGTCGGCTTTGTGCTGTGTCCGTTGGATGTGGGCAGGAAAGTGTGGATGGCTGCCACGTCACACGCCAAGATTCGTGCGCCTATTTATTTTATTTCCAATAAATGGTATTCTGCATTCAAAAATACACAGTAATTAGCACAGATCTCAGAAAAATACAAATAAATAGTCGTTGGAAACGTGAGATCGAGACGATGCTAGGAAAAATATAAAATGTGCAGAAATACTCTAGTAATTACTGTTTTGTGCTCAAATAGAGTGTTTTCTCTAGTTAATAATTGTGTACAAAATACGTATGAATTAGAGAACAATGTAGCATCACATGAGCACAAAATAGGGCTAAATGGGGGGTTAAATATGTAATATTGAACCCGAATCAGGGTTCCCGCTCAGGCTCCTCGTCATGAGGGGGCGCACCACTACCTCCACCATGGGTGAATCGCCTTCCTGCCATCTAATGACACAGAAAACGAAGCAGATTAGACTCATAGCTTATGACTCGGATGTCGAACTTAGTTTATTGGACATTCTAATATTATTATCGTCATTCCGATAATCGCAGTTACAGAAGGACCTGCATGGGCCACCAACAAAACCTGTCATGCCCCGCTTCCCTAAATTGGAGGCGAGACGTGAAAAGGTCCGCACGAGAGTGGAGCTGTGAAGCCCCAAACCCGATAAGCGTCAATAAAACATAAGCAGGTCCCTGTAACCACAAACAGAACAACAATAATAACAAAAAGAGAGACAGAAATAAAATCTCAAATCTCAGCATTTGTCCAACATTAAAATTAAGTTCAATATCCAGAAAAGCCACCAGGCTAAAAGAAAGAGTCTAAGGGCCCAGAACAAGGCCAACAAGGACAAACATAACAAAGTATAGGTGCTGCGCACCGACAACTACAGCAGTCTAAAACAAAAGGGGAAAGCTCAACGAAGACACTAGGACTGGTCCCCAGTGTCCACGTACTCCTCGCCAAACACAGGCTCGGGCACGGCGTCCGCAAACACCTCATCCTCAACAATGAACTCAGGCTCAGGATCTAACATGTGTCACCCAAAAAAGAAAAGGGGCACATGTCAGCAAGTCGAAAGACTTGTGCAAGGAAACTGTAAGAAAGGTAAACTAACAACCTAGCAGTTAAAGTATGGTGCATGGCATGGCAAGTATCGTATGGAAGTAACAAGTGAAGTACAAGTAGCAAGTAACAAGTGGTAGGTGTGGCATGTATTGTCAAGTAACAAGTACAAGGGATCACCCACACACATGTGAGCGCTCTATTGCCCGCAGGCTGTATTCAAGTACAAGGGATCACTCACACACATGCGAGTGCCCTATTGCCCGCAGGCTGTATTCAAGTACAAGGGATCACTCACACACATGCGAGTGCCCTATTGCCCGCAGGCTGTATTGAGCTCGTTTTCTGGACCACGAGCCAGATTTGTAATTAGCCTAGGGTGGTGCCCGCAAAACGGGTGCCTAGCCAGAACAAGTAGCACTAGTATGTAGTGATGCTACGCAATCACGATGAGTGTTCAAGCATGCAATGACATGAGCAGATATTCACGTACCGTTAATTGAATTTAAACATGACAGGCAAAATGCAATGACATGAACAAATATTCGCGTACAGTTAATTTAAATTAAACATGGCAGTTAAAGATGCATGGATGACATGAACAGTTAATACGCGTACCGTTAAGTGAAATTAAACGTGACATACAAGCATGATGAAGGTGACGGACCAAGCTTCGTTGTCAAGCTAGGTCAATGGCGTCCAGACGGCTATCCTTTCACCGTCTAGTCTCTTTTACGCTAAAGCAAGGCAATGGCCTAAGACATGGCCCAAATCAAGAGATGCAAGTTTCACTTGCCTGATACCGACGGGGACGGTCGACAAGCACGTCACACAAATGTTATCTAAGGTGAAAGGACCACTGCTATAGAGAAACAACATTAGAAAAGATATCTAGAACCGGTTTCTTAATTGAATCCTATGATGTCTAATAACCATTTTTATTAGGGTTTCACAATATCAATGTGGGTTGTGAAAACATTAAATGATCGAACACTACCGTATAGAAGCGGAAGATCGACGCCGAGCAATCACGGCAACGGATGAACGATCCGGGAACCACGGCTCAGATCTGAAATGACGGGGAAAATCTGGAGAAAATGGATTAAAGGGGGTTTGAAGAGGAGATTGAAGCTTGGCCAATGGAGGTGAGATGGAGCTTGGGATGGTGGAGATAGGCTTGAGATGAAGGAGGAAGGGTTTGGGGAAGATGGAGAAGGATTTGGGGAAGACAATGGCTCAGGAGAAAAGAAAGAAAGTGAAAGTGATCGGGTCTATTTATAGGAAGAATCCGGCGGCTGCCCAGAAATTAGGATTTCGACACTGATTAGTCGGTCAAAGAGCAACCACTGACCGACTAGTTTGGGAACTAGTCGGTCGGTTGACCAACGCAGACCGACAAAGTGTAAACAGTAACTCCTGTACAAAATAGGATTTAGATTAAGTCGGTCAAAGAACAACTACTGACCGACTAGTTTCTCATCTAGTCGGTCGACGAACGTTCTTAGACCGACTAAGAATGAATAGTACTTGGTATCAAAAATGATCATAGAGCTAGTCGGTTAAAGAACGATTGCTGACCGACTAGTTTGCAACCTAGTCGGTCGACAAATGTTCTTAGACCGACTAACGATAAACAGTAACTCCTGAATAATTAACAAAGCCCACTAGTCGGTCCATGAAGGTTTACCGACCGACTAAATCGTCATCTAGTCGGTCGGTTCCCCTTCTTGTACCGGCTAACGTGCACAGAAAGTTCTGAAATGGAGCGCGAAGCACCGGGATCGATTCCTAAGACTCTTAGGCTTGATCTAACAATAAGATATGACCGATATGAAGCCCGTTACGAATGACTTACCTCAAAATCGACGATTCCAAGGAAGAGGCTAGAAAATCACAACGAAACGATCGAAAATAAGAGCTAAGAAAACGAAAACCATACATAAGGAGAAAATCCACCAAAACATATATATATAAATTAATTAATCCAGATACATGAAAACCAGTCGTTACACCATTTAATGGATGCCATTATCACAGCTCCGCTTGAACTTCCGTCGGTGTAGTTTTCAAAGCATCGCCGCCGTCTTGATGTCGCCACGTGCCCCTTGCATTCATCTCCACCGTGCGCAGGGTTATTCAAAGGACACCAAAAAAGGAGCGCCGACATCCGTTGGTCGAACGCCCAGATTTTCCTTTTGGCATCTCCTTTTTCTAATTCTGCTCTAGCTCCGCGTCATGTCTTCTTCCCCTACCCCCGGTTCGGGTCGTCCATAGGATGTAGTCCGCCTCGACTCACCTGATAGCCCCGGCTCGACGGTCGGTAGTCAGGGGGTGACCCTTCGGGGGTGCCCCCGGAGGTTCTGGGATGTTCTTCTTCCTTTTGTGCCACCTCCGCCGGAGATTTGCACGCCCACTACCTTCTACCCCCATACTCTATCCGAGCCCCTAAGCCTAACGAGCGGATCTGCTTTCCGGGTCCGAAGTCGGTCGGGGTGTATGAGGTGTGCTTCCGATTTGGGCTTCGGTTCCCCCTCCATCCTTTCATCGCGGAGTTTCTGCGTGCTCATCGAGTGGCCCTATGCCAGTTCTGTCCCAACGCGATCGGGCTCGTCATCAGGTTCACCGTGCTCTGCCTTCAGAAGGGGGTGGTCCCCTCCCTCCGATTCTTCTCCCAATTTTATCGTCTGAGCCGCCATCAGTCGGGGGCCTGGATTTACATTAGCGCTCGGCCCTCGAAGAGCCTGATACTGGGGCTGCCAAGCTCCGTCAAGCTCTGGAAGGAGGAGTATCTCTTCGTCATCGGCCCGTCGGATATGGATTTCCCAACTCACTGGTGTGTCGACGTGATGCTGGCACTGGAGCTGGGTGACCCGACCGCGGCTGAACTCGAGACCGTGGAGGCCCTGTTGGCGATCCCGCCGGGCGATCGGAAAGTCACCGTGTAACGACCGGTTTTGTAATGACTATTTTATATGAATAATATTGGATGATTCCTTCTTTGGATGTTTTCTCGATAGAAATCCTTGCGTTTAACTTTATAACGTCTAAACCTTTATGCTAGAGTGATCCTAGGGGTCATAGAAGTCTTCCCGAAGTTTCGCGCTTTGTTTCGGCACTTTTGGTGCATCTTAGTCGGTTCGTGAAGGGGAGTCAACCGACTAGATTTCCATCTAGTCGGTCGGCAAACCTTCTCTGACCGGCTAGTTTTTGTTAGTAAATTCAGCTTAGTTACTGTTTACGTTTAGTCGGTCTAAGCTCATTCTTCGACCGACTAGTTCCTCAACTAGTCGGTCAAGACTTGTACTCGGACCGACTAATTCTGAGTCCTACTGTACCATCTAAGTTACTGTTTATGATTAGTCGGTCTAAGAACAATTACCGACCGACTAGTTTCTAAACTAGTCGGTTAAGATTCCTTCTTTGACCGACTAATTCACAGTGCTTAATAACTATCTAATTTCTCTCTTAGTCGGTCTATGAACGATCAACGACCGACTAGATCCCAAACTAGTCGGTCGATGGGCCTTCACAGACCGACTAAATATGCCAACATGTACCAACCCTGTTCACGGTCTGGCGTTTAGTCGGTGTCAGTTGGACGACCGACCGACTAGATCCCAAACTAGTCGGTCGACCACCCTTCTCTGACCGACTAATTAGCCCAGTAAACCTAGGTTAAGTCGCAGCCGCCGTTCATTTTTCTATTTAATTCTTTCGACTCTTTCATTCTTTCTTCATTCTTCCTGAGCCAAAATCTTCCTCAGATCATCCCCAACCTTCCCCAAATCATTTCCTTCATCCTTGGAGGTTCTTGCTCGCCGTATCTTGCGCCGGTTATCGTCTCTAGGCCGTCGGACCTCGATTTTCAGCTGTAGCTTCCCAGGATCTTTCTCCGTCGCCGAAGCCAGATCTATTTTGGCGTCTTTCGATCGCTACTCTTACGGTTAGTGGATCTATCTCGTAATCTCTATTAACCCACACCGTAAATTAGAAACCCTAAATTAAAAAAATGGATTATTAGACATAGGATTTCAATGCAAAACGATTTAGAATTTCCGTCTAATCTTTATTTTGCCATAAACAACGAATTCATCTACCATAGGACACCGTGCTCGTAACTCACGTCGATCAACAATTCGGTACCAGGCAAGTGAAACTTGCCAACAGTTCTTTAGGCCATGTTTTTAGGCCAATTCCTTGTACTAGCGTGAAAGAGACTAGATCGTGAAATGATAGCGATCTAGGCGCAACTTTGTGATCTAGCTTGACAACGAAGCTAGATCCGACACCTTGCCATATCATTTATGCATTGATATCTGTCATGTTTAAATTCCTTAACTGTACGCATTTGAATTGTTAACTGCCATGCATTGCATCGTACATGTCATCCTAGTTAAACTTGCATCGTAGCACACGCTACACTACTTGTACAATCCATGTTTCCGTGTTACCGGCTAGGCACCCGTTATGCGGGCATAACCCTACTCCATCCGTGTTAAAAACACTTCCTGGCTCGTGACCCAGAAGCGAGCATTCCGTGTTCGGGGGTAATGCCCTGGCTCGACACACGTGGAGGGGTAGGGATAAACGATCACTTGAGCGTAAGAGTTGGCCCGTACAACCACTCTAGCCAAAGGGCAGAATCTCTGTGCACGATGTGATTACAATTCCAGTACTTGTCTTTACTTGTTTGCTTGCCATGCCATGTCATTTACCATATTATATAATGCCATGCTTTACTTTCATAGTTGTCATACTTTACTTTAGAACTGCTAGGTTGTTTCTTTTATAGTTTCCTTGCACAAGTCTTTTTAGACTTGCTGACATGTGCCCCTTCTCTTTGGGTGACGCATGTTAGTTGCTGAGCCAGAGACAGTTGCAGAGGGTGACGAGTTCGTGGAGTTCGTGCCCGAACCTATTGGTGACGTGGAGTACGAAGATACCGGTGATCAATCTTAGATATCTTTCGTACTTTTCTTTGTTAGCTGTGGTTGTCGGTGAGTAGCACCGTTCGTTAGTTTCTTTCGGCCATGCTAGTCATTGTACTTTTGACTCTTTGTTGCCTGGTGGCATTTCTGGTTGTGGACTTTTGTTGGACTATGAGTTGAATAAATGCTATATTATTCCCCTCTTTTGCTATTGTTATTATTGTTGTTCTGAGCCACATTACAGGGACCTGCTACTTCGTTTTATTTGACGCTTATCGGACTTGCGGCTTTGCAGCTTCTTGTCCGTGCGGACCTTCTCACGCTTCGTCTCCATGTTTTTGGGAAGCGGGGCGTGACAGGGTTCTTTGGTGGCCCATGCAGGTCAAACTTTTCTGTAACTATGACTTAATCAGAATGACAATAAGAATTATAGCAAGTCCAATAAACAAAATTCAACACCGTGTCATAAGCAAAGAGCCTGATTTGTTTCGTTTTCCTGTGTCAATAGATGGCTGTGAGACGGAATACCCGTGCTGGTGGTGGTGTGCCCCCTCGTGACCAGGAGCCGGACCGAGAGCCCACCACAGGGGAGATGATGAGGATGATGCATCAGATGATACAGGTGCATCAAGGAATTCTGCAGACTGTTCGGAATGTTCTGCCTGCTCGTGCAGCGTCGGCTGTCCAAGCTGCCCCTCGCTTCGAGCCCGGAGCGAAGCAATTTCGGGAGCTGGGTCCCGCTTACTTCGATGGGACCGATGGACCCCTGGCTGCAGATGAGTGGACCAGGAACATGGAAGATAATCTGAAGATGTCGAAGGTCGACCTGACTGGATGGGTTGATCTGGCGAAGCGACAGCTGAAGGAAAACGCGAGGAACTGGTGGGATGCCGAGGAGGAGTTGCTGGAGGAGCCTATTTCTTGGGCTACCTTCAAGTCCAGATTTGACGAGGAGTATTTTCCCAAGGCCGCCAGGAGGGAGATGGCTCAGCGCTTCATTGATTTGAAGCAAGGGAATTTGACGGTGGATCAGTACCACCAGGAATTTATGAGGCTGAGTCGTTTTGCACCAAAGATGGTGTAGGATGCTGAGGAGAGAGCCCAGAGGTTTCTGCAGGGGCTTTCGTTGGATCTACAGAGCTATGTCACTTCTTCTGATGCGGAGATTTACCAGAAGGTTTTGATTACGGTGAAGAGGCAGGAGAGGATTGTGAATCAGAAGAGGGGACAGATTTTTGGCACTGAGAAGAGGCCTATGGAGCAGGCTAGAGCAGTGGTGAGACCGGGGCACGGGCCCAACCAGCCTGTGCAGTTCAAGAGGCCCGGAGGACCTCGTACTTTGAAGACTTGCAATTTCTGTGGCAAGACTGGGCATGTCAAGGAGCAGTGCCGGAAGATGCTGGGGCAGTGTTTGGTTTGTGGTGATCCTGCGCATACCATGAAGGATTGCCCGAGGTCGAAGCAGCCGTGGAGGGCACCTGTTGCAGCTCAGCCATTGCAGCAGAGGGCACATGTTCCTGCTGGTCGTGGAGCCCCTCTCATTCCACAGAGACAGTCGTTTCAGTAGGCTGTCCAGCCGAAACGACAGGCATTTCTGATGACTGCTGCTGAGACCGAGGCGCTGGATGAGGTTATCGCAGGTAACTTTCTATCTAGCCGTTTCTTTTCTTAGTTAGTTTGGTCATTAGATATGCTTAGTTGTTTGATTATGTTTGTTTGCTAGAATAGGGTCTGATTGTTAGACTGTCTGTTAGGTGTGATCCTGGTTTGCGCTTTTCCTGCACGAGTTCTCTTTGACTCTGGTGCATCCATGTGCATCATTTCTCGGAGCTTCGTGGAGAGCGACTTCCACTCTTCCCCAGAGTTGGAACATCGTCACAGGGAATGGTGTGATCTCGGTGCATCGTGGGTGCAATTCTTGCCCGTTGGTGGTCTGTGGACACGAGCTGTATGCTGACTTTATTGTCCACGACATCATCAACTACGATGCAGTGCTTGGGATGGATTGGCTTGCGAGATTCTATGCTACGATCGACTGTCGGAGGAAGAAGGTGGTGTTCGAGATTCCCGGGCATCCAGTGTTTGAGTTCAGCCGTGGTAGTAGTTCGCTTGGTCCAGTCAGGTTTTGGGCCAAGCCGGTGGAGGCTGTGGCTATGCTGATGGAGCAGGGTAGGCCTGCTGTGGTGCGTGAATTCGATGACGTCTTCCCCGAGGAGATGTCTGGTCTGCCGCCCGATCGAGCTTTGGAATTTTCTATCGATCTGATTCCGGGAGCGCAGCCCATTTCGAAGGCACCTTATCGTTTGGCTCCAGCAGAATTGGAGGAGTTGTGGAAGCAGCTGGATGAGCTCTTGCAGAAGGGTTACATAAATCCCAGTGTGTCTCCGTGGGGAGCACCGGTCCTGCTGGTGAAGAAGAAGGACGGCTCGCGTCGCATGTGCGTGGATTATCGAGGGCTGAATACGGTGACTGTAAAGAATAAGTACCCATTGCCGCGGATTGATGATATTTTTGATCAGCTCGGAGGATCGAGGGTATTCTCCAAATTGGATCGGAGGAGTGGATATCACCAGCTGAAAGTGAGGAAGGAGGACATTCCGAAGACGGCGTTCGGGACGAAGTATGGTCATTACGAGTTCGTGGTTATGCCTTTTGGTGTGACCAACGTGCCCGCAGTATTTATGAACTTGATGAATTTGATCTTCTATGACTATTTAGATAAGTTTGTCGTTATCTTCATTGACGATATTCTGATCTATTCTAAGTCAGAGGAGGAGCATGCGTCGCACTTGAGGACGGTATTGGAGATTCTGAGGAGGCATCGGTTGTATGCCAAGTATTCGAAGTGTGAGTTTTGGCTGGATAGAGTGGCTTTTCTGGGGCACGTGGTGACTGGTGATGGGATTTCGGTGGATCCTGAAAAGATTAGGGCTATCAGAGAATTGCCTGTTCCACAGTCAGCGTCTGAGATCCGGAGTTTCCTTGGACTTGCAGGTTATTACCGGTGATTCATCAAGGATTTCTCCCGTATTGCCGAGCCGATGACCAGATTGACGCGGAAGGATGTATCTTTTGATTGGTCCGTTGGTTGTGAGGAAGCTTTTGGTGTTCTGAAGGAGCGGTTGACGTCTGCCCCTGTTCTTACGGTGCCCGATCGGAGTGGAGGATTCGAGATCTTTTGCGATGCTTCTGGCAAAGGTCTTGGATGTGTGTTGCATCAGCATGGGCACGTGATTGCGTATGCTTCTCGTCAGCTTAAGGCTCATGAGAAGAATTACCCGACGCACGATTTGGAATTGGCTGCTGTCGTGTTTGCGTTGAAGATTTGGAGGCACTTCCTGCTGAGTGAGAAAGTGAAAATTTTCACCGATCACAAAAGCTTGAAGTACATTTTCACACAGAAGGAGCTCAACATGCGACAGCGTCGGTGGTTGGAGCTCATGGCAGACTATGAGATCGAGTTGCAGTATCACCCGGGTAAAGTAAATGTGGTTCCTGATGCGTTGAGTAGGCTTCCGGCGGTGATGTTGCTGACTTCGCAGTGGAGATTGCAGCAGGATTTTTGCGAGTTTGGAGTTGAAGTGGTTCTGCCTGGAGAGACTTCTTCGTTGATGTGTATGAAGATACAGTCGACGATCGTGGATCGGATCAAGGCTGGGCAGAGTGGTGATCCGAAGTTGGTAAAGATTCGAGAGATGGTGGAAGCGGGTCTGCGGACTGATTTCGTGATTCACGAGGATGGCTCGCTGAGGTTTGGAGCCAGGTTGTGTGTGCCTGCTGGAGATATCAGAGAGGAGCTGTTGGTAGAGGCACACAGTTCGCCGTATTCCGTGCATCCTGGTGGGACCAAGATGTACAAGGATCTTCGTTTGAATTTCTGGTGGCATGGGATGAAGAGGAGTGTGGCTCGGAGTGTGGCCAGGTGCTTGGTTTGCCAGCAGGTGAAAGCAGAGCATCAGCGTACGGCGGGGTTGCTACAACCGCTTCCGATTCCGGAGTGGAAGTGGCAACACATCACTATGGACTTCGTGACTGGACTACCTCGGAGTCCGAAGCAGAATGACGCGATTTGGGTGATCGTAGACCGATTGACCAAATCTGCGCACTTTATTCCATTCCGAGTAGGACAGTCCACTGAGGCACTGGCGAGGAGATATATGGAGGTAAATCTTTTACTTTCATTTCTATTTCCTTTCCTAGAATAGTTAGTGATGTAACGTGTTCGTGCAGGAGATCGTTCGACTGCACGGAGTCCCTGTGAGTATCGTGTCGGACAGAGACACGAGATTCAAGTCTCAGTTCTGGCAGAGTCTGCAGAAGAGTTTGGGTACGAGTCTGAGTTTCAGCACGGTGTACCATCCGCAGACGGATGGCCAGTCCGAGAGGACGATTCAGATCTTGGAGGACATGCTGAGGGCGTGTATGTTGGATTTTAAGGGTTCGTGGGAGGACCATTTACACCTGGTGGAGTTCTCTTATAATAACAGCTTCCAGGCGAGTATTGGCATGGCACCATTCGCTGCGCTATACGGAAGGAAATGTCGTTCGCCGCTGAGTTGGGATGACGTTGGAGATCAGGAGCTGTTGGGACCTGAGATGATTGTGGGGGCTGTGGATGTTGTCAGAAACATTCGGGAGCGGCTGAGGATTGCCCAAGACCGTTTTAAGCATTGGGCTGATGCTAAACGGCGTCCGTTGGAGTTTCAGCCTGGTGACCACGTGTTTCTGAAGATTTCCCCGAATCGAGGAGTGATTCGCTTTGGGAAGCGCGGGAAGCTGAGCTCGAGATACATTGGACCGTTCGACGTTCTGGAGAGGGTTGGCGAGGTAGCCTACCGCTTAGCCTTGCCGCCATCTTTGGTTGGAGTTCACGACGTCTTCCATGTGTCGCAGCTTCGTCGTTATGTTAGCGATCCGTCTCACGCTGTGGATTTCTCGAAGATCACCGTTCGCCCTGATCTGACGTATGACCAACTACCAGTTCAGATTTTGGACAGGCGTCAGAGGTCACTTCGGAACAAGACAGTAAATCTTGTGAGAGTGATGTGGCGACACGGCTCGCCAGGAGAGTCTACTTGGGAGAGGGAAGATGAGATGCGTGAGCGCTACCCACTTTTATTCCCTGACACATGAGTGTTAGGAAATTCCGAGGGCGGAATTTTTCTTAAGGTGTGGAGGATGTAACGACCGGTTTTGTAATGACTATTTTATATGAATAATATTGGATGATTCCTTCTTTGGGTGTTTTCTCGATAGAAATCCTTGCGTTTAACTTTATAACGTCTAAACCTTTATGCTAGAGTGATCCTAGGGGTCATAGAAGTCTTCCCAAAGTTTCGCGCTTCGTTTCGGCACTTTTGGTGCATCTTAGTCGGTTCGTGAAGGGGAGTCAACCGACTAGATTGCCATCTAGTCGGTCGGCAAACCTTCTCTGACCGGCTAGTTTTTATCAGTAAATTCAGCTTAGTTACTGTTTACGTTTAGTCGGTCTAAGCTCATTCTTCGACCGACTAGTTCCTCAACTAGTCGGTCAAGACTTGTACTCGGACCGACTAATTCTGAGTCCTACTGTACCATCTAAGTTACTGTTTATGATTAGTCGGTCTAAGAACAATTACCGACCGACTAGTTTCTAAACTAGTCGGTTAAGATTCCTTCTTTGACCGACTAATTCTCAGTGCTTAATAACTATCTAATTTCTCTCTTAGTCGATCTATGAACGATCAACGACCGACTAGATCCCAAACTAGTCGGTCGACGGGCCTTCACAGACCGACTAAATATGCCAACCTGTACCAACCCTGTTCACGGTCTGGCGTTTAGTCGGTGTCAGTTGGACGACCGATCGACTAGATCCCAAATCAGTCTGTCGACCACCCTTCTCTGACCGACTAATTAGCCCAGTAAACCTAGGTTAAGTCGCAGCCGACGTTTGTTTTTCTATTTAATTCTTTCGACTCTTTCATTCTTTCTTCATTCTTCCTGAGCCAAAATCTTCCTCAAATTATCCCCAACCTTCCCCAAATCATTTCCTTCATCCTCGGAGGTTATTGCTCGCCGTATCTTGCGCCGGTTATCGTCTCTAGGCCGTCGGACCTCGATTTTCAGCCGTAGCTTCCCAGGATCTTTCTCCGTCGCCGAAGCCAGATCTGTTTTGGCGTCTTTCGCTTGCTACTCTTACGGTTAGTGGATCTATCTCGTAATCTCTATTAACCCACACCGTAAATTAGAAACCCTAAATTAAAAAAAATGGATTATTAGACATAGGATTTCAATGCAAAACGATTTAGAATTTCCGTCTAATCTTTATTCTGCCATAAACAGCGAATTCATCTACCGTAGGACACCGTGCTCGTAACTCACGTCGATCAACAATTCGGTACCAGGCAAGTGAAACTTGCTAACACTTCTTTAGGCCATGTTTTTAGGCCAATTCCTTGTACTAGCATGAAAGAGACTAGATCATGAAATGATAGCGATCTAGGCGCAACTTTGTGATCTAGCTTGACAACGAAGCTAGATCCGACACCTTGCCATATCATTTATGCATTGATATCTGTCATGTTTAAATTCCTTAACTGTACGCATTTGAATTGTTAACTACCATGCATTGCATCGTACATGTCATCCTAGTTAAACTTGCATCGTAGCACACGCTACACTACTTGTACAATCCATGTTTCCGTGTTACCGGCTAGGCACCCATTATGCGGGCATAACCCTACTCCATCCGTGTTAAAAACACTTCCTGGCTCGTGACCCATAAGCGAGCATTCCGTGTTCGGGGGTAATGCCCTGGCTCGACACACGTGGAGAGGTAGGGATAAACGATCACTTGAGCGTAAGAGTTGGCCCGTACAGCCACTCTAGCCAAAGGGCGGAATCTCTGTGCACGACGTGATTACAATTCCAGTACTTGTCTTTACTTGTTTACTTGCCATGCCATGTCATTTACCATACTATATCATGCCATGATTTACTTTCATAGTTGTCATACTTTACTTTAGAACTGCTAGGTTGTTTCTTTTATAGTTTCCTTGCACAAGTCTTTTTAGACTTGCTGACATGTGCCCCTTCTCTTTGGGTGACGCATGTTAGTTGCTGAGCCAGAGACAGTTGCAGAGGGTGACGAGTTCGTGGAGTTCGTGCCCGAACCTGTTGGTGACGTGGAGTACGAAGATACCGGTGATCAATCTTAGAGATCTTCCGTACTTTTCTTTGTTAGCTGTGGTTGTCGGTGAGTAGCACCGTTCGTTAGTTTCTTTCGGCCATGCTAGGCCTTGTACTTTTGACTCTTTGTTTCCTGGTGGCATTTCTGGTTGTGGACTTTTGTTGGACTATGAGTTGAATAAATGCTATATTATTCGCCTCTTTTGCTATTGTTATTATTGTTGTTCTGAGCCACATTACAGGGACCTGCTACTTCGTTTTATTTGACGCTTATCGGACTTGCGGCTTTGCAGCTTCAAGTCCGTGCGGACCTTCTCACGCTTCGCCTCCATGTTTTTGGGAAGCGGGGCGTGACACACCGTTCTCTTTTCTGACCTCAATCTGCGGAAGACCACGTGGTCCGCTGGTGAGTTCTGCCGTCCCTCATCGCTCCGTGGATACTGCTCCGTGTCCACTGTTCTGTGGCTGATAGGGTTGGTTGATGATGGCTTCCCCTTTTCCCCCTGTGCAGGTGGGTTTCCCTCCAGTTCTTCTGCCCTTCCTCCTCAAGTCAAGATCCCGGACCCCGCCTCTCGAAGAGGGGATCATGTGTTGGCGGTCCGAAAGAAACAACGTGTTGACCGCCCGACGGCTGGTGCCGAGAAGTCGAAGAGGAAGGTCCCCTCTTCCTCCCAGCATGGAGTCTCGAAGAAGGTCTGCCATCTCGTCGGGGAGGTTAGCGTTTCATCGCCCAAGAGCCGGGATCTGTCACCCTCGGCCGAGGCGGTTTGGCCATGGGCTGCCCCCTTGTCTCCGCAGCCGGGCCCTCTTCCTGATATATACGAGCGGTATCTAGGTGCGTTCCGCTCCGCCCCCACAAATTTACCTCCGGGGGAGGAGGGTCTTTTCTGTCCCCGCTTCCTCGTAGGAGCGGGTGAGTCGGTCTTTTTCGGCTGTAGTGTGGCGGTACGGGTGGCTGAGAAATGCATCCTCTCCTCGGACCAAACCGGTTTGGACGAGGTCAGAGGCGACCGTCTGGCCGCTTTCATGGTCCAGACCGGCCAACATGTGGGGCTTCTTCCCTAACCCAGTCTTTTGCTGCTATCTTCAGCTTACTCCCGCCTCTCTTGTGTAGCTATCCTCGGTTGGGCTTTCGATGAGGCGCCAATTTGTGGCTCTCTCCCAGGCTAAGGCGGACGCGGCGGCAGTTCCCGGGGCCCGGGAATGCGAGGAGGAGGCCGATCACTTGTCCAAGGCGCTCGTGAAGTCCCTGGAGTCTCGCGTGGCCGAGCTTTCGTCTGCCCTGGAGAAGTCAGACCAGAACAAAGCCTTAGCCCTGGTCGGGAAGTCCAAGGCTGAGGAGCGAATTACCGCGCTTACCGCGGCCACCGGCGCAGCAGCTGAGGCCGGCGCCGATCCGACCCCTTTCATCACGACCGATGCCCAGGAACTCAACATCCTGCTGGAGGCGACGGAAGAACGGGAGAGGGCCCTCCTATCCCAGCTCGCACGAGATCGAAAGAGATCGAGAAGGACCGATCCAATCACCAACGACAGGTGGCCCTTTTCGAGGGTCAGATTCGTGAGCTAGAGGATGTGGACCTGGCTAAGGTTGCCCAGGACGCCGTGACGGAATATGTCCTTTCCTTTGCCTCTAAGGCCATGTCCTCGACGTTCGAGAAAGGATTCACCCGCTGTCAGGCCGAGGTTCGAAAGAGGTTCCCGCTCGCGGAGATCAACCTCGAGGAGCTTCAAGCGTACTCCGATGAAGAGGAGGAGATCCCTGGGCGGTCCGGCGCTTCCCCAGTTGACGGTCTCGAGGGCCCCCCCCCCCCCCCCCCCCCCCCCCCCCCCCGAGGAGATGAGTGAGGGAGTGTTTAGATCCCGAGCCTGGTCCTTAAGTTTTTCAGGTCCAGGACTTTTGATGTAGCCCCTCGTATTTTCCGAAAGTAAAGTGTCTTTTCCTTGCTTGCTATTGCTCACCTTCTCCCTTGGGGCGGGTCCTTCTTTTGAGTTCTGACGGCGAAGAGTCGGTGCTCCCGCCGGGAGTGTTGCCCCTGGCTTGGTTGGCATGCCTACGGGCCGATGGAGTTGCCCCGGCTCGACTGGCACGCTTACGGGCTGAGGGAGTTGCCCCTGGCTCGGTTGGCGTGCCGGTGTATTGGGGGAGTTACCCCCGGGTCAGTTGGCTTGTCGGCCTGGGGTGTGACCCCATGTC